>OMOV01045180.1:2575-12731 GCA_900312565.1 Beryx splendens | reverse complement strand
ATGATATGCTTTGAACATGTTCTGAGCACATCGTTCCATTATCAGATCATGGAATTACTGTCTTTGTAACGATTTGTATGGTGTACATCTCACGCATTACATAGGTACCTCCAGCCGTGACTGGGAATGTACATGGGTGATTTTGCCTTCCAGCTCATAAGCTAATGCCTGCTGCAAGCATGCAATAATGTAAATCCAAATGAACAAACAAATCAACAGTGCTTTACGGGTGAATTGCATTTTCAATTTGTTCACCATTATCCTCAAGCAATAATGGAACACATGCTCTTGAGATCATCACAACGAACCTGCAATTATTCATCCGGCTTAATCGCACTGAGAATTCCTTAACAGATCTAACAAAAAATGCAGCATAGCAGTTTGTGATGCAGATCAGCAGATTTCTGGACTGGCTGCACTTGTCTCTACAGTGGTTCTTGAGGTACATGGACTCCCTGTACACCTAACATTAAAATGCATTCAGGGTAATCAGATTATATTTTGGTAGAGCAAAGCCACATACGATCCTAAATAAGACAAAAGATCCGATCACCCAAACTACCAGAGGTGGTCAGAGATGCATTTACATAGCAATTACTGCAAAAACTGACAGACTTGTTAAATTATTTTATCTATTGTCTCCAGACTTCTCTAGCTTATTTTATTTATTTATTTATTAACTTATTTAAATCATCTTTCTGCACTGCCAGATCATGATGATTTCTTGAAAGAAGTCATATTGGCATGTATCAAGTGAAATGTGTTGACACCTATCTGCCAGTGCAGTGAGATAATTTTAGTTAAAGTTAAAATTACACAACTTTTCATCTTTGCAGTGTACGGAAATGGGGGAAAATGCTAGAGTCAGCACTAGGGTTTGACTGGCCAATATCAGTCCCATGTTGGCCTTTTAATGAAATTCTCTAGTCAGTATTGTCCACCGCTGATATGATGGAAGTGGTGATATGATTTTACTCAACAGTTTAAACCTGCCTCGCCCTGCCTTAAGGAGCCGCTAACCCACCGACATGTAAAATAACTTAGTTTGGGTTTAAATGGAGAGTTTTTGTGTCACATGGTCTACATGCTGTTTCAGAGGTTTTTCAACCCTCTTTTGGATATTGCATGTTGAACATTGGCACAAAATATTGGCTATCAGCAACTTCAATCCAAACAATATTGGTATTGGGCTGGCCTTCAAAAATCTGCACCACTCCAACACCAGTTGCTATACACATTTGTACTTAATCAAAATGTCTGTGTATGCTTGTCTTTAGTTCTGAGCAGCTTGCTTACTGTTCAAACCCAGATGATTTCAACAGCAACCCAAATGGCTGCTCAGTTTAAAGAAAGGGGCTACTCCTCCATCTCCATTCAGAAAGCCCTACAACGTGCGAACGACAGTCCTCACTCTGATCTCTTATCTAACACTAAGACAGAGAAAACTCAGTCGGGCCTGTTTTTCTACAGAGTATAACCACTGTGCTTCACAAATAAAAGGGATAATCAAAAGACACTGGCATGTCCTTCAAGCAGAACAATCCTTAAAGCAATTTTGTAAGTCCCCACCTCTCTTCTCATTCAAGAGAGCACCTATACTCCGAAATGCTCTAATGTACAAAAATATGACCCCTAAAATTTGCTAGATAGGCCTAGGCTACTTGAGAAGGCATGCATGTTTCTTTTTAAATTTCATTAGAACTAGTGATACTAATGAATATAGTCACAACAGAAACCTATAAATATTTTAGTATAATTTATTTTAAGTATTTTAAGTATATTTACACCTATGTAGGCTAAACCTATATATATATATATATATATAAATATAAGTGTGTGTGTGTGTGTGTGTGTGCGTGTGCGTGCGTGTGTGTAATATACACATAACTTGTGTTATTTTCTCTCAGATTGTAACAGTTGGTCCGTTTGCAGAAATTAAGATTGTCGTCATCTTTCTACACGATAAAGTATTTAATGACCGACTGACGACGTGACAGTCGGTCATTAAATTGACCGTCGGAGCACGTAATTACGTCGGTAAGGTGAGCTGGAGGCGCGGCGGAAATGACGTTACCACCACAGAACGTACCGACAACGTCTTCAGCTGGTAACAGTCGTGAGGTGACCAAAAAGCTCCGGTTCGTCACGTGTTAGCTTTTTAGTCTTGTATTCTCTTGACAATATAAGAGAATACAAGACTAAAAAGAAGCGGTTGTAATGCTTCAGTGAATTAAACTTCATTGAACACACGCACCGTGGGTCTGCAGCCTACAGGATCTGTACTTGTTGGTACATGACACCACACAAACAGCTTTGAATGGACATAAAAATAAACACTAGAAAGTGTATATTGCCTCTCTCAGAGTTCGAGTCTATCCACACTCCGGCCCAGGAGGTGGCAATAATACACCTTCCAGTTAGATGTCCCCTCTGAAAACTAAAGAAGAAGAAGCGAATGCGGGGAACAATAACAGTGACGGACCAATATGGTTGCCAAACGCGAAAGTTAGATAAAATATAATTTTAAAAAAATAAATGTATTTTTCATGTGATTCTGCCCACAATACAGCACTTTATTATTTACAAAAAAAATAATTCACCAGCCCTTTCCCATATCTGTGACGAGATATAAATCACCGCTACATTAGGTCATCGGAACTGACGAGTGTTAGCTAACATTAGCTCACCTCTTTCAACAAGCTTTCCCCGCAGCGTTAACGTTGGTTAACTGGTGGCTAACCGTTCGTCATGTGGGGAGAGATCGAGCCTCCACCTAAACCGCAGCCGAGTCTGTGTGAGAGTGGTGACACGAGCAAAGCCCCTGTCTGTCGGCCGAGGGAACAGCCTGTACCATCACTTGGATTCGAGCTGAACAGGTATACAAACACCAAAGAGCCTCGGCGGGACAGCCAGGTGAGAACAACATAACGGTGATTTCTGTCTATCAGCTTGTATACTCACAGTTGTTTCAAAGGTTGGGGCTTTTGGGCACAACAGCCGCTTTCATCCCCTGTTATTTCCTACTATTTCCTTTTTGTGTTGTCGTGTCAAGACCCATGCCTCCCAGCCCCAGGTTGTGTCCAGCTGTGTGAGGGCTATGGTGGAGGCAGTGGCACTGAGCCGGACCCAAGTGAAGAGCCAGCAGATAGGAGACGCTGAACTGAGCCTAGATCAGCGCACAGAGGAGCTACTGCAGCAGTACAGGAGCAGGCCACTGGTGTTCCTGGAGAGGTACCAGGTAGGGCTCAGGTGTGTGTGTGTTGTGTTTGTGTGTGTGCTTGCTTCCGTGCGTGCGTGTGTTAAATGTGTGTATACATATGTGTGTATGTTTCAATCAGTGGCTGAAATGGGCCCTTTTCACAGCTAAACAACAGTGGTAGGCATATTGAGACATGCACAGCCATAAACCTTGTGTCCTCCGACCATGGTATGAGGAAAAACTGCTTATTTAAAAATTTTTTTTGCTTTAACTCTTTTAATACTTTAAGATAGAGAGTGCATATTAATACTTATGTGTTATGTGAAGACAAGTATGTTTAAATAGAAATGTGTTTATTATCTTAATGAATTGCCTCATTAGCTTATGGTTATGTTTAATGTATTACGTTGATTATGGCACAACATCAGGCAGCTGAATTGCCTCTTGTTTTATGATAGTGATTGAATTGTGTTGGAAGCATCATAGAAGTACCAAAACATTTGTTTGTGGAAGGTCAAAAATATTTGTTATTTTGATTAGTATCCATATATATTTCTGAACATTGCACCACAATTCACCCCACAACCAAGAGTACAGGATATTTGTCAGATCATGATAACCTAAGGCCGAAAACCTAAGGTTTCTGAACTGAAGTCAGAGCGAGTATTTGTTTGGAAAATTACCTTTTTTTTAAATCAGTTAAAGCAAGTGGAAATACTGACTTGCAAACACTTGGAAATGTAGCATTACCCATAAATAGAATAACTAGATTATTAACTTGTTATTTCTGTCACAGCCCGTCTCTGGAAGCCGTGACAAAGGAGGGGGACGCTCCACAGTTGAAGGAGGAAGCCAGTTCAGCTTTTTAATAGTGAAAGTAAAACATAATAACGCAGCAAAGCACATTATGGAATGTGGAGGAGTCGGTACTGTCAGTAAAAGAAGCATAAGTGAAAGTGTGTCTGTTGTGGGTGTTGAATGATGTAACCTAGGAGAAGGATAGCAAACGCCAACCAAAAACCAAAAGAATGGGAGAGAGTTCCCCCTGAGAACTGGGGTGGCCTGTTCTTAAAAACAGGCCACCTGGGCCCAGGTGCTCCCCACTTACTCAGAGTAGCTCCTGAGTAAAATACAGGTTATTGCGCCAAACATGATCTACTCTCCCCCATTTCCAGGCCTACCTGAAGCCCCAGCATCTGGCGGCGTTCGCCCACCTCAGCTCTGACCCACGTGCCCAGCACTACAGCAGAGTGATACAGAGGCGAACTGCAGGATGCACCGAAAGGACCAGGGTCCGAAACCAGCGCTACGCTGCCCTCAGGGCCCTGCAGAGGGGTAGGTTTGAGACTACAGACATATGCCCATGTACTTGGTTATTCTTTGCCTGACTCCTCAGTCAACACTCATTATCACTGCACTACGTCACTAGGAGCTGATGTTAGGACTGGGTATCGAGAACCGGTTCCAATTTAGTCCCATCCTAATTCACCAGAATCAATAGGTGACCACATTAACGATACCTCTTATTGACCATTAAGCATTTTGAACAGCTGGATGCTTCTCCAGTAGCTGCGCAACAACCTATTTGTCCGTTCCGGTGTGCTGTCAACAATGGTGGACTTTGACGCTGGCGGGTCACATATGCACTCACCCTCATGTCAGTCGAAACACCGGTGAAGTTTGTAAGTCCATATAAAACACACAGCAAGTCGGGTAGTGCAGCTCCGCAGCTCCGTGGCAGAGTTCCAAAAACAGCAAATAAAAAGACCATAAAATTACTCCAAACAGCTTGTGTAGCATAATCCAAGTGTTCTGAAGCCAAACGATTGCTCTGTGTGCCCAAAAATCCCAATGTTTACCTCATTATCTCCTAGACTTGCCGTACTTGTCCTGCACCGCGCTCGCAAACAGATGCTCCAAGTGCTGTTGGAAATATTGTAATTATGGGTAGAGTGCGCTTCAAGGACCCAGTAAAGTGGTAAACACAGTCAGTGGCAAATATTTGTGATTTGGACCTCCAATAACTTTGTAATTTGTTCCAAAAGTGCCAAATGTGCCTTAGCTGGTCTGAAAAGTCATCCGGAGACAGTAAATCTACACAACGTCTGTCTTGAGTAATAAAACAAAGTTAACTCCACTAAAGGTGTATGTAGTCTTTTACCCCTGAAAATGTATACAGCATTAATCAATAAGGGAATCAATAAAGAATTAGATTGGTGAGAAGAAGCAAAAATGGCACTGGAGTTGGTAAAATCCTAGCGATACCCAGCCCTAGCTGATGTAGTAACTTGCCAAACGGAGAGCCAGTATCTCTTGCTTCCCATCACATTGAAAAAAAAAACTCATAAACAGTGTGTTCTCTCTTTATCTGCCCATCCCGCCACCCCTCCGTCCTGGCCGACCTCCTCTCCCAGAGGGTCAGTACTTCAGCGAGGAGCAGATGCGGATCAGGGAGCCCCTGCTGTATGAGCAGTATATCGGCCAGTACCTGACCGATGAGGAGGTGAGAGGCGATGATGCAGCGCCAGGGTTATCATACTTTCACCATTTGTTTAAATTTGATTTTCAATTATAATTTCCAGTTTGGTTCTAGCTCGTCTTTACACAGGGTTGGGTAGATGTAGTCTAGTTTTTATTTTTCAGAATGGCTCAATTCTGATTCCTTTTAAATTGACATTGTAGTTGCTGGAGCGCTCCTTGGAGGCCATGCAGGGAGGTGCACACGGAGGAGCACATGGAGGAGCAGAGGGCCCGGGGGGAGGCGCAGGGGGGCTTGCCCACATCCTCCTCGACTCCTACCAGGAGCGTCTCATCCAGAACCGGCTGCAGGAGGAGCAGGAGAGAGAGGAGGGCGCACAGGAGGAAGACGAGGAGGAGGATGGTGAGAGAATTACATTGGAGCCCAGCCCAGAGGACAAACTGCTCTTACCGTCTCTCTCTCTCTCTCTCTCTGTATCTTTCTCTCTCACCGTCTTCCACTTCGCTCAGCAACAGTCAGCATGTGTCTCTGTGTTCCTGCACGGTCAAGTGAGGAGGCAAAGTCTGTCTTTCTCTCACTCCCTCCCTCCCCAATCTGTCACCAAGCGTGTATTTCTCTCTGTGTGTTCCTGTGGCAGACGAGGGGGTAAATGAGGAGGGGTGGGAGCCTAACCCGGAGGAGAAGGCTCTGCTCAGGGAGGAGTTCGTCAGTCAGATGCACCAGCGCTTCCTGGATGGCAAAGACAAGGATTTCAACTACAGGTCAGCCACACCACCACTGACTGGGCATTCACACTTAGCAGTATGAGCACAGAGGGCCGATGGATCAGCAGGAGACTGAGTAATGTGATTCTTTGCTGATCCTCATAGGGAAATTCTCTTTTTACTTTCCCTGTACACAAAATGGTCTAAGTGCAAGGTACACCATTTGGTCTTTCCTAACTTTTTGATAACTGTCATGAACAAATATATTGTCGAATTCTGCTGTTGAAGTTGTGTGTGTCTTCATGTACTGCAGTGAGGTGGATGAGAACCCGGATTATGACAACTTGGACATAGTGAGCAGAGATGCAGAGGAAAAGTACTTTGACGACGATGGCGAGGAAGACGAAGTGGAAGATGTCCAAGAAGAGGATGAGGAGGAGCAGGAGGGAGGAGGAGGAGAGGGAAAATAAAGATGAGGAAGAGGAGGAAAAGATGACAGAATAGTGCTGAACTTGTTTTACACACACGCCGCTGTGATTGAACTGTGAATGCAAAGTGTACAAAATCAGGAGATGTTTTCTATTTTTTACCCGTGCTTATATGCAAAAAATACCTGGTAATAAACACTGTTTGTAGGTCTTTGTCATTTGTAAGTGTATTATTATCTTATTTTACAAGTGAAACTCACAGAAATTGAACAGCTTCATGGTCGTTATCAGTTGTAAAAAATCAACACTTAGGATGAATGAAATGAAATAAAAGAAAGTGTAGTGGAGTAACAAGTACAAGATTTCCCTCTGAAATGTAGTGGAGTAAAAGTATAAAGTCTCACAAAAGAAATACTCATAAAGTGTCACTACCTCAAAATGATACTTAAGTAAAGTACTTGAGTAAATGTACTTACATACTTTCCACCTCTAGACATCTATGACATTAATTCATAGTAAACGTTACGTGACAGCAAGTGTCAAACTGGTGTCGGTTATATGAGTAGAGGGTCGTTTAAGGGGAAGAAAGCATAAATGAAAGCTTTTTGTAAAATAAAGTCAATTTACTTTACATTGGTGGTTGTTTGCCTGATATGATCATCAGTTGCAGGTCAGAGTTGACCCTCCTTTTTATTTACCACTACATCACTACATAGAAACATAAGTCTTATGGCTAATGGGACTTTTTCCCAGAGCTGTGACCAGGTCAACTTTGCTCAAGTCCCAAGTCATTCTCAAGTCTAAATGTAGATTTGAAGTCCAAGTCAAGTCCATGTCATTAACGTCGAGTCCAGTATCAATTTAATATTTTAAAGAAAACAAACCATCTAGGACTTTTAAATGCAATACTGTCCAAATAGGATAACAAGCTTGGTAAGTGCATCAAGAGTTTGATTTCTATTATCAGTTTCAACTTCAATAAACTCAGCCATTCAATACAAATGTCAGATGGCCAGGTAAATCAATTTCATTAGATGGTCAGGATTTCATTATTTGGTAAGATAAAAAAAAAAAACCAGAAACAACACATAATGTAATGGTTCAGTTAACAGTACAAATACAGTAACAGAATAACAAGGCAACAGGGTTACAAGCAATTTACAGGCATCATTGGTCAGAGAACAGGGATATGATTATTTGGAAGTAGACCATAGACCCATATGTAGTCTTCTCAATTCCCGACGGCCTACAGTAGCTATTCCAGCAATGGATGCGTCATTCACGGCTGTTGGTCTGGTACCACACTGGCATAACTGACCAAATGGCCGGAGATTTTACTTGTTGAAATGTCCCCTTTTGGTTTCACTTCGGGTAACTCCGCCATCCCGGGCTGTCCCGTACACACCGGTATGACGAGCGCATCTTTCTGACGCGCCAGACAGCATCAGCAGCCCAGCGCGAGTCGCGTAGTTTGTGTTAACTTCACGTTTGCTAGCTCGCAAACTTTCTGGTCTGAATAAATATTTACATGATCGCTTTATCGAATGCAAATGCATTCGTTTTACAATGAAAGCTCTCTGCCGTCAGTAGGTGTGACGGCCGTTTGTGCTCGCGCCGTAAGTCCAGCGGGTGCAGCCTGTCTCCGTCGTGAGGAGGCGTGCCCGCAGCCGGAGGAGAGACCGTCAAGCAGCTGCGTCAAGCTAGCCACACGTAGCAGCGATAATACCGGAAGACACTGGATTCTGCCTTCAAAACAAAAGTACTACTCCAATACTTCGCAAGTATGTTCCCAATAAGGGTTTTATTTGAAAGTTACAACAGGAAATGCTATTTTTCCACTCTGGCTTGTTTGACAGTGGTCTGTCTAACTGTAACGTTACTTGTCAGTTAGCGTAGCTAGGCTAGCTAAGATCCCCACTTGTGTTTTTGGGTGTCATTCTTTTGAAATGGACGATGATGTGGACTCCGCAAGGGCAACAAGATAATACCAAGGTATGTATTAGCATTATAGCCTCCAACGGACTCGCCTGTATGCTGGATTACATAATGCCAGTGCAATTAGCATGTTGTTTGTTACTTGTGCTTGTAACGCAGTGCTACAACTACCAAGCCCATCTTGACAGCTGCCCTTAGACTAGTGTTGCCTAGCCCAGGGCTTCCAAAACATGTTCCCCAACTCACATTAGACCACGGAGCACGATTTGATAAGACTGTGCCCCGAGGAAGAGGATTTCAGTTGCTAAATATGATTTAGTACAGAAGTTAATAACTGTTTCCAGTGTAACTGGAATAGGGCAGTGCAACCTATGATCAAAACAATCATTCTTCTATACAGTTTCTCGTTGTGCTAAACTCTGTTCCTCATTTTGCTGAGGACTCCCAGGAACCCTAATAATGTTTTTTGTAAGTGATCGTTCTTCTCGGAAGTAGTTGCACAGGATTTGTTTAGGCGTTTCTCTGCACAGCATGTCTGTATATGTGGTTCAAGCAGGTGATGGTGAAGTAGCAGCAGCATTAAGTACAGTATGTTAGTGGCAAGATGATTACTGTGGCACAGTCTGTCTCTCTGTCTCTCTGTCTGTATGTCTGTCTGTCTGTCTCTCTCTCTCTCTCTCTCTCTCTCTGTCTGTCTCTCTCCCACTCTCACACACATACACTCCCACGCACGCACTAAAACTGGGTCAGAGTAGCATGAATACAGCCTTCAGTACAAAGTGGAGCAGTGGCTGATGTCCTGTGGAATGAGGAGAACACACTCCCTCCCTGACTGACAGTGTGCTTTTTCACCTTGCTTAAAATAAAATAAGAGTGCGTCCATCATCATATTTATTCATTGACTTTACAAACACATTAACCATAAATGTGATCTCGGAGGATGTCACAACGAGAGGCAGAACCTGTTTCTGTTGTGGCACCCATGTGGTAAAGTTGGCAAATACATTAAACATCAGCCACCATGTGATCAGTCACAGTCATAATCAAAACACATAAATATTGTTCACAATTTACAACATGACACCAGAATAACAAGATGATAACATAATGTGTCATATGATCTCTGATATTAGCTGATTATTTGAAGGAGGCCTAACTGGCATTTTCATTTGGATTCACATGACTGCGATCAGCAGCTAGTATAAGACACTCTGTCGTTGGTTGGTTTCCCCCCCCCAAAAAAAACAAAACAAATCCTCTGCACATGTAGAGCCATGGGATACAGAGATGTCACAACATGCGTGCTTGTTCAGTATCACCCTACTTTATACTCATACAGTTACAAACAGTCACACCTGGGAGCTGCCCAGGACAAACATGGCCTTCTACCACTTAGATCGGAAGAGCGTCG
>OMOV01045151.1:0-11007 GCA_900312565.1 Beryx splendens | reverse complement strand
GCGCCGCTTGGTCAGAAGGGTGGTGATTGCTATTTCTAAACGCAGTAATGTATCTTTAAAAAGCCCGAATTGTTCGCCTGCCCCCCGCCCCCGGAAAAATGCACCTCCCACTACAGCACCCCTAGTTTAAAACGTCTTCCCACGGCCCTGCACTACTCAGACTAACCAAATCCGCTCTGAAATTCAGTAGTCAACCCTGAATTTTCAGGTAGTGAGTTCAGTTATAGAATGCAGTTGCCACTCTATGTAATAACCAAAGTGTGTGTGAATGGAACAGGATTAAGCACTCTAATGAGGAGGCGTTGAGGTACAGTTGTCAAACTGTACTTAGTTGCAGTATGTAGCCAGTGAAATCTCTGCATAGCACACATTAGTTTCAGGATTGGTTTGATATCGCTTATTGCAGGTTTAATTTGGGCAAATGGGGTAAATGTACAGCATCTCAATTACTGGGGATGGGATGCTCTTCTCTGCTGCAGCCCATCTTTGTGATTAAGAGACTGATAAAGCAGCAGCATTTTTACACAAAAATCTTGCTGAGTGTAACTTCATTCAAGGACAAACGAGTGGTAGTTACTGAAGGCAGGGAGAGTGTTACTCATTCACTTTCCACACCCCCATTTTTGCAGCAGGTCTGGGGATTTGACCCAGCAACCCTGGGGTTACAAGTCCAATACTGTAACCTCTAATCTACCGTTGCCCCGAACTACAGGAAGGAAGGAGGACACATAGAACACAGCAGCCATTTGGGACTGGAATTCTGCCTCAACTCCTCTTTATCCCCATTACCTCCCAGTGAACCGATGCAGCAAACAGACTGGGTAAGCTAGATTCCAGTAGCGCCCAGCCAGAATGGACTGGTGCCCAGGTCTGCAGTTAATCTGCAGTTGGTGCTAATAGGGGACAACATGAAGGATCACAGCTTGATTATCACGAAAGGAGGCAAGGCTGCATGGAAGCAGGGATGTGGGGATATAAGGAGGGAGGAAGAGGGCATCAGATGACTTTAAGGCACTGGAGGTTTCACAGGGAGCTAAAACCCCTTGATGGATTCTGAGGCAGGTTTATAGGCTTAAGGCAGAGTAGGAGTCATGCTCAAACCAAAGAAGCTATACAGCATAAAGCAAGGATTTCTTACCACTCCCCCAACAGGCAGGCACAGTCACTTTCATGCATGTCCACACAATAAAGAAGGAAAGAAAGAGACAAAGACGAAAAGAGATGACATTCTGTTACAGACCGTTTGGTTTGCTTTTGTGGAAATTTGCAGCTGCAAGTAATTGTCGTTCATTAAATGCAAATACCACATTACAGTATTGCAGTTTTGTATTGAACACATTCAACATGGCAAAATTGCCATCTACCTATTATTCATATTAGTAATAGACACAGACACAAAAATCATCCATGTATCCCCAGTAGATCATTGGCTCCGGTGTTCCATGCTAACACTTTAGTATACAATATGTTGAGTGAGCAGGCAGCTAGTATTATCCAAAGTATCACACGACTAGAAATCCCCGCTTTCTGCAGACAATGGCTATGTCTAAATGCACACCAATAATCCAATCATAATGCGATTAAGGCAGTAATGCAAGTAAGGTGAAGCCCATGTAAACACCATACTGATTATGTTACTGTAATGTGATTATGCTCATAGTCTGTATAATCATAATCGCAGTAAGATATGTGGGGTACTGCGATTTTAATCGCATAATAAAGGCATGTATACACCTACTTGCATTTCTTCCACTCTAAATTGCACATGTACAAAAAAAGATGTCACACATCACTTCACACGCAGACAACTCAAGTTCCACAGGTAATACCAGTGAGGACAAAGACCATTTTGCCACTGGAATTGTCCCATAAAAATGGCAGCAACAGATATGAAATGAGAGTGCAGCATAGTTGTCGCTTGTTGTTGTAGAATTTGCTGATGGCGGGACAACAGAAGTATAAAGTTGTAGGACGGATTTAGTAGAAACAACCCCCAATTCTGCAAATAATCAAGTGACAAGTAGCATGTAAACACAATTTAAAGGAATTGCCGAGTCATGTAAACATCTTAATTGGAGTAATGCCTTACTCTGATTATTAATCATAATCACATTATTGCCCCATTATTGTCAGTGCCCGGATTTTATCCCCGGTGGGCACCGTCCCCAGAAATTTCCCCGGATTTCCCCGTCTCCAGACAGCGTTATGACCAGGGCAAGTCTGGTGACTGGTCATTTTTACATCAGGATGGATTAAAAAAGAAGAACGGCGTACACTGCTTCCACTGCTGCTCCCACATTTATTCAACTATTGTACGCTTCGACCTTAGGTCTTCATCAGGAATCTGGCAGAGGAACAAACAGGTGTCCATTTATAGTCAATCAGCAATGATCAATCACATCACTTCCTGACAGAAAGTTCTTGTAATGACTTGATACACTGAAATCATATTACAATCCCAGAGTATATCAATATTATCCAGTGTGGTGGAAAAATTACAATATTATATTACACATATTTACAGTAAAGCAACACCAACTTTCCACCTGTTGAAAATATACATTGGTAATTGAACAACACACGTGAAGATGAACCACAAATACATGTAATATAAAATCAGTAAAAATGACAAATACATAGCTACAAAATAGGACATCATATCCAATCAAAGCCTACAGTATAATGAGGATTCATTATACTCATTAGGACAGAGAAACATTGTCTTTTTCTGGTCTCACAGCTATCAATTACAGAAAATACATCAGCACCAGAGCACATTAATTCGTTAAGATTGATAAAGGGATAACACATATAAATGTTATCAGTGTCATGACATTTCATTATTCACAGAAGATTAAATGTCCTCAGATGTACAATAATATTTAGTTATAAGAAGGTTTCAGGTCAAATTCTTTTTTTTAATCTCCTGTCTGTATATATGCTGTTCACTGATCCTGCTCTACGATTGCAGGACAACGTTGGTTATTTAATTCAGTACATTGCATGTTGATGATTTTAATAAATAATACATATGCGGATCATTTATTAAAATCATTAACATGCAATGTACTGAATTAAATAATCAACGTTGCCCTGCTCTACGATTGCAGGACAATGTTGGTTATTTAATTCAGTACATTGCATGTTGATGATTTTAATAAATGATCCATATATGTATTATTTTATTGCTCCCACAAATGACTGATTCCACAGTTACTGATTCAGATTCCAGAATATGTCTACTGTGCAATGCATTTGGAATTTATGAATCATATGCATTGGTTCAGGCAGTACTAGAACTAGTAGCCTACAGAGGACATGAGAGTTCACTGAAAAACTGGTTATTTGCTTGGTAACTTGGTACTCGGCAACAGAATTGAATCATTCCAGTAAGACAGTGTATGACTGTGCATTAGTGGAGTGAGTGAAACTACGTTAATGGCATTCTGCTTCGGCCTATAGAGCGTATACCACAATTCCCCTAAGCACTGCATATTGCAAAAAATGTTACACACGAACCAACAAATTCACAGAGGCTAAAAATGTCATGTATGTGGATGCTGTCACCCAACATGTATACATGCTAAAATGTTAGCATGAAGCCTCAACATAGTGTATGCTAAAATGTTAGCATGGAGCACTGGAGCCAGCGATCTACTGGGACACATGGATGACTTTGGTGTTAATGGCTAAAACACACTGCATTCCTTTAAGGCTTTGGTATTACTAAAAGCACTTTTTAACTAGAGTAGCACACTAACTAGAAAAGTGTACCGCCATTGCTGAGTGCAGGGTTTCCCTTGGGAACAGTTTTCGACTGATGTAAGCCAACGGTCTCTGGTCTTCCTCTTCTCCCTGCAAGAGGACTCTGCCAATACCCTGACCAGAGGCATCAGTCTGAACAGTGAATGGCAAGTTGAAATTGAGACTTCTCAGGACAGCTTCATGGCAAAGGGCATCCTTCAGATCTTGGAATGCCATCTCCTGTTCTTCACCCCATACAATCTTTGTCTGAGACTTTGTGAGGTCAGACAAAGGGGCTGCTCTGGCTGAAAAGTTGGGGACAAACCGTCGATACCATCCAGCAAGCCCCAGAAAGGACTTGACCTGTGTTCTTGTGGTGGGCTGCTTCTGGGCTCTGATAGCCTCCACTTTGTTTTGCTGTGGCCTAATGACCCCATTTCCCAGTACATATCCAAGGTACTGGGTTTCCTTCTTTGCCAGGGCACATTTCTTTGGGTTGATTGTGAGACTGGCTTGCCTCATGTGCTGCAAAACCTCCCTGAGATGAGTTAGGTGATCGTGCCATGAGTCGCTGTAAATAACAATGTCATCTAAATAAGCTGCAGCATAGCCGTCCGTACCCTCCAGGACTTGGTTCATCAGCCTTTGAAAGGTTGCGGGAGCTCCCTGCAGGCCAAAAGGCATCTTTGTGAACTGCCAAAGTCCCTGTGGTGTACGAAAGGCAGTGAGGGGCTTTGCAGCTTCTGTCAAAGGCACCTGCCAGTAGCCTTTACACAAGTCGAGTGTACTGATGTACTGGGCTGGACCTACCCTCTCAATCAGGTCTTCTAGATGGGGCATAGGGTAGGCATCGAATTCTGACTGGCCATTCACTTTGCGAAAGTCAATACAAAAGCAGATGCTACCATCCTTCTTGATCACAAGGACAATAGGGCTGCTCCATTCGCTAGTCGAGAGTTCGATGACTCACAGGTTAATCATCACCTGGTAGTGGCACCATCTGTTCTGGGATCCTGTACATCCGTTGCCGAACAGGGGTGTGGTCTTTCAGCCGGATGTCATGCTGTACTAGGGTGGTGGCTCCAAGTCTGTCCATGAACAGGTCCGCTGGAATAATTGCCTCCAACTGTTCCTTCTGGAATGGAGAAAGGTGAGAAAGATCAAGAGTGGCATCATTAGACTTGAACTCACCCACTACACTCCTCTTTCTCCACTGCTTGGACAAACAGTTGTTGACTGATTAGGGGCTCTCTGGTCTTCCAGGCTTTGAGCAGGTTGATATGAAATGCCTGCTTTTGATTCCTCCTCTCCGGCATCTCTATCAGGTAGGTGGTGGACCCCATCTTCTTGAGGACCATATACGGGCCCTGCCATTTTGCCAGCAACTTGTTCTCAGTAGATGGTAGCAACAACAGCATTTCTTGACCTGGCTCAAATGATCTCTCTCTGGCTGACCGGTCATACCAGGTTTTGTAGCTCCTCTGGACTTTCTCCATGTGTCTGTGGACTATCTTGGTGGCCTGCTCCATCCTCTGTCTCATCTGAAGCCCATAAGAGAGCACACTGGTCACTTTCTTTTCCTGTGGTCCTGCCCAGGTCTCTTGGAGGACATCCAGTGGTCCTCACACCTGCCTGCCATAGAGAAGCTGAAAGGGGGTAATTCCTGTTCCTGTTGAAAAGTCTGGGGGACTTCACGGTAGGCAAACAGGAGGTAAGGAAGCCATCTGTCCCTATCTTTGCCATTTCCCGAGATGTACTTTTTGAACATGCTCTTGAGAATTCGATTATATCTCTCCACGAGGCCATCTGTCTGTGGGTGATAAGGGGTGGTCCAAATAATCCCCAGTAACCTGTACACTTACACAAGTTAGTACCCTGATCTGTCAACACTTCTGAGAGAATTCCCACCTGGAGAACAGTTGCAAACGAGCATATGCTACCTGCCTAGCACTTATCCCTTCAAGGGAAAAGCCTCAGGGTAGTGAGTGGCATAGTCACAGATTACCAAAATGAACCTATTCCCTGCCTGTGTCCTCTCAAGAGGACCCACAATATCCATTGTGATGCAGCTGAAAGGTGCATCTATGTTTTTACTTCCTGAGAGCTGGCAAACTGGCAGTAATCCTTCACCTGTGTAAGCTATCCTGGCCAATAACACCTGCTCACAATCCTATCATGGGTTTTCTTGGCACCTAGATGTCCTGCCCAAGGAACACTGTGGCCTAATTCCAAGACCTGCTCCCTGAGACCCTGGGGAACCACTAGCTCATCTGCCTCATCCTCTTTACATCTGTGGTACAATAACCCATCTTTAAGGAAATAAGGCCCCTCTGTCCCTGACAGTGTCTTCTCTCTCACCCCCTGCAAAGTGTCATTCTGCATCTGCAGCTGTGCAAAATCACCTGGTAGATCAATAGACAGACCCCTTTCTGGTTCGGGTGACCCCTCTGGCATAACTCTGACTGTCCCTATCATCTTCTCCTGCCTTTTCTTCCATCTGCTTTTCCTGACCTTAGCTGGGCAATCAAGACAAGTCTTCCCCAAAGAAAGGAAGTGCTGACATACCTTCCTGTGTTACCCACTCTGCACATTGGTCTATCTGCCTCACTGCCGGGGTTTCTGGCTCACACTGCCCCTTAGGTTCATCATCTGCTTTAACCTGCACTTGAGCCATCCCCTGAGATCTGGTGACCACACTGACCGTCTTACATGACTGAACCAAGTCCAGTAGAATGGGGATATCATGACCTAAGATCACCTGATGTGCTAGGCTACCTACCACCCCCACTGACACCAGAAAGGTATGTCCTTCAACCTCTATGTACACTTCTGCTCTAGGATAGGCATGCTGGTCACCATGGACACAAGAAAAGCTATGTCCTGGGCCTCCTAACTGCAAACCCCCCTGCAAAACAGATGGATGAGTCAAAGTCTGATGACTGCCAGTGCCTAAGCGAGCCTGCGCAGGTATGCCATTCACTCTAACTGAGGTAAGCTGCTGCTTGCCCACTACATTCTTTAGCCTATGGCTGGGCCTCGGTAGGGTGCAAAGATAGGTTGCCTTTGCCTTCCTGGTCGGACAAACGGGTTTAATGTGGCCCTCCCGGCCACAAAAGTAACATGTAGGCTTTGACTTAGACTGACTGCAGTTGCCCCTTTCTCTACTGCCTTGACATGTGCTGACCTGCATCACTGACCCACAGACTAGGACCACCCCCCACAATGGAGCCCACAGGCTTACCCCTTGATGCCGAAGACTTTGGCTGGGCGTCATGGTGGAAAGTCCTTGGTCCTCGTCTAGCAGTGAGAAAAGCCTCCACCAGCTGGGCTGCTTGCTGGGCTGCTTGCTGGGTCATGCTCTTTCACCCAGACTCGGACCTCTCTAGACAGGCACCGTCAGAATTGCTCCAGGATGAGAACTTCGCCAATCTGCTCTCTCGTCTTCTCTCCTGGTCGGACCCATTTTTGATACAGGTCACTCAGTCTATTGTACAGCTCAGCCAAGCGACTGCCCTTCTTCTTCTTCTTCTTCTTCTTCTTCTTCTTCTTCTGCTTCTTCTTCTTCTTCTTCTTCTTCTTTCGGGTTTTATGGTGGTTGGCAAACCAACTTAAAGGTGCATTACTGACACCAACTGGACTGGAGTGTGGAACAGGAGATTATGTAGGAAACAACAACTCTAGATTCTTTTATCTAAATCAGTTTATTTTAAAAATGTAATACTGTCTGTGTATATCTTGCCTGCTTTCCCCAAGAGACCTGACAATGAAAAGTCATGGTGTTTTTGCCTTCCTTAGTGACTGCAGAAGGTAATTTCTCTCGATATTGTATTTCCTACAATGAAGTAGCATAGTACATGTTCGAATGTGTCTGGTTGGCTACAGTGTGTGCATTTTCCAGTTGGGTGCTTGCCTATTTTATATAATGTATGGTTGAGACCTGTATGATCTATTCTCACATGAGTGATGACATTTTCTTCCCATCGTTTCCAGCCCACCTTCCTCCCAGCACCAACATGTCTTTGTATATTATATAGATGTCTTCCAGTTTCATTCTCATCCCAATACTCCTGCCATACTGATTGTGCATATGTCCTGATGAATGTCTTAGCTTCAGCTTTGCTTAATGGAACTTCTAGGTCTGCATGCTTAATTCTGAGTGTTTGTTTGGCCAGAATATCCACCCGCTCATTTCCCTCCACACCAACAGCGATCGCCCTTATCCAAATGTATAGTCCAGTATAGTCTATAGTATGTGCAGTATAGTCCAGACATGCTGTGAGCCAAAACTGATGAAGATTGGATCAAATGTGTAGGAGCAGTACCAAAAAAACAGTTTTGGACAAATGTCAAAATGGCGGAAAACCTTGAGGGCAGAAAAGGGCGGGGCCTCCATGGATAGTTGTAGTGAAAAAACAGTTTTGGACAAAATTCAAAATGGTGGAAAATACAGTTAGGCACAAATGGGCGGGGTCTATACTTTGCATAATGACCCAAGGAATCCAGGGGAAAAAGAATTTTGATTCTAGTTTAAAAGTTATGGACCAAAACATAAAGAGGGCTGTTATAAAGTGCCACCATTATGTCAATTGATGTAATTTTTTAGACCAGAGTAGAAGGGGACAGTTTGAACTTACCTGCCCAGTTTTGGAACTGTAGCTCTTATGGTTTCTGAGCTACAGATACTTTTATGCAAAATCCCATGTAAATGAATGAGGCAAAAAAATTGCATTTAATCACGAATATCGCAAAAACTACACAACAAATCTCTTAGAGAAGTAATAGCACACTATTACTCGATGAGCTGCACATTTTGATGTCTAAAATGTCTATATAGTGTAAAAACTGTAGGAGGAGTAGCAGGACATAAATCTGTGTGGAAGAAGAAAAATAAGTATGTGAGAAACAGTGTGCTTTGCCTACGACAAGCACGCTAAGTATGGGAGATAGTAAGAGTGTGCTTTGCTTGCAGCAAGCACACTAAATATAGCTTGGCAGCAGAAAACTATAAACGGAATGAAAGGAATGAAAATGGAGGGAAGAGAAGTAGTGAAACTGGTTGTGATGAATAAAACAAACATTCAAAATCCTAAAAGCTATTCTTCCACTTCATACACACCTCTACAGGAAGGTTTACTTTACTTTGGACAGGACAGATGCACTGCACTGTGACAGAACACACATAGCACAAAACTGAATAGTCATGTGCCATGCGTGTACACGCGCACACACACACACACACACACACACACACACACACACACACACACACGCACGCACACGCACACGCACACGCACACACACACACACACACACACACACACACACACACGCACACACTGACAGTCTGCTGACTGTCAGTATACCAGTTGAGGTGGAAGCTCCCTGGATTTCTCTCTTCGCTGGTCATCTGTGACAAATGAGGTTATATTATTCATAATGCAAGCCCAGCAGAACTCTCTCTCTCTCTCTCTCTCTCTGCTCTGTGTGTGTGAGCGACATGTTCATGTACCCATGAGTAGATATAAAAAAAATTAGAAAGGCTTCATTCAGTGTCATCAAGAAACACAGGTGGTATATAAGGTATTCAATGGGTGACATCAAAATTTACCACAATCTTTCAGTTAACAACATACATACCTGTAGTAAATAAAAACAAGCAACGAAAACGGCAGACATTATCTCAACTAGGTAGATAATCCAACATTTTAGTTACTGCAGCAAAATACAGTAAAATGGTAAATTGAAGCTTTCTGTTTTTCTGAGTTGTATAATTCTCAATGACTCTGGTGATGCAGATTTCTGTCTCTACCTGTAGTAGCCTATTCCCAAATTTGAGCCTTGTCTAGCCTAGGCTAGCTAATGTTAGACCAAGTTGAAAGAGTTGGTCTAATGTTAGACCAACTCTTTCAACTTGGTCCCACCCCCCACCTGTCTGTCTTCACTATACTGTCTAATAACTCAGGAATGCCATAAAAGTGCTACGAAAAATATTTTTGTTTTATATATTTATTTCAAAATATCAGTGTTTTGCCAACAGCAAGGGGTGGAATTGCACACCAAAATCACCAATGAGTACAACCAACTACCAATTATCACAGTAAACCTACAGTAGCTATTTTCTGCATGTCTAGCCCTAAATGGCAGCGTAACAGAATTTTGAGGACTTCCAACATCCAGAAATCCTGTAAGGTGTTGTCAGCAAATTGCCCACAGAACTTTAATGTTTATCCACTCATGATGCTGTGATGCGTGGTCTGTGATCCTTTATCCCAAAGGATACCAAAGGGCATTTTTGTATTTCACTCATAAGTTTTAATTTGTCATTTCCTGTGTTGAGAAGACTACCAGTGTCCATACCAACACCAGAATTTAACTTGAGCAAATTGTGTGAATATATGGCATCTCAGTTACCAGGGATGTGAGCTCTTCTCAGTTACAGCGTCACTTTAGGCATCAGATCTAGGCTGAACAACTGGACTTTTACATATGCATTCAAATTCACCTTGTTACACATCATCCTGTCTGACTCCTTCATGTCACTCTCCACTGGATACTCCATAATAAAAGAAAAATGCCTTATTTTACAGAATTCGTTTGTAATTTTCCCAGAATCAAGTCACACAATCCAATTGCAAAAAAACAAAAACAATAACACTTTTTTTCAGGGGTTTCTGAGACCATCATTTATTCCACTCCAACCAGGAAGCGAGTCAGCACATGTGGCCTTTGGTGGGGTGTAGAAGATGAATCATTCTTTAAAAAATTTTGATTTATGTTTGCACTTACACATGTTCTCGCCCTCTCACTTCTAATAAAAATTTTCTACTTTTTTATGCCAAATTTTTGTTCCTACCTTTTAATGTTTATGTAAGAGCTTCTGTAAAAATGTAGAAAGCAATAGAAATTCATCTTGAAATGATCAGGAATGACCCATTAAACCACATACTGGTCCTTGACTGCAGTCAGTGATTAAACCTTTCACAGCAATAAAGTTACTTCGATCAACTATTTACATATGCCACATTCTTTCCATAACAGTGCAATCCAAATAAGTGTAACACAACTTAATTGCTGCAATCAGCAATGCTGCCTCCAGACCTTGCATGTTTGTTTGACTCCCAGCAGGATGTGTGAGCAGCTTGTGTGGCCTTTTGGGTAAGGAAGATATATCACCCCATTGCCCTCATTACATATGTCTGCCTGACCTTTTGAATGGCATGTCCATCTGTCACAGCAAGGCATGACTGCTATCCAAAATGGCCA
>OMOV01045136.1:4241-14492 GCA_900312565.1 Beryx splendens | reverse complement strand
TTTGTTGTGTGTGCGTGTGTGTGTGTGTGTGTGTGTGTGTGTGTGTGTGTGTGTGTGTGTGTGTGTGTCTAGAGATGATAAGTACAGGGGCTGAATGCTGTGTGTAGAGCAGTCTTTAATTAGAGCAGGAAGACACGGCTCAGGAGACACACTACACCAGACTTAAGTATGCGTGTGTGTGTGTGTGTGTGTGTGTGTGTGTGTGTGTGTGTGTGCATTGAGGAGCATGCTAATTCCAGAAGTGAGTGTCTGCTCAGTGTGTGTGTGTGTGGACAGCCAACATGTTACAGTAAACTCCAGCATCTATAGACAGCCTGAATAGTTTGTAAAGTTTATGTAATGACGCGTTCACTGTTCATTATAACTGACTTCGCTGTGTAACACTTGATCAGGTCCGTGGAATCCCCTGGCAACGCTAAGCCACATTGCTAACAGTGAGTTGTGTCCAGTCAACCATATTTAATTGCTGGATAAGTGGTTTGTTGCTGTGTTGGTTAAGGAGACTAAAACACCAGCAACGTTTTGTTCCTTTCTTGATGAAACATTCCAGTTTTCTCCCGTTAGCTCCTCTGCTAGCTCGAGATATCTGAGCATCAGGCTCTGGAACCTAGCTTCTGGAGAGATTCTTTTTTTAGGTCATAAATCTGGGGTCAGTCGCCCATGGTCATGTGGTTTCACATGAGAACATCTGTGAGTTCTGTTTTAGTTCTGTTTTAAATGGAAGTCTGATCCCTTTCCACCTGGCGTGTCTGGATATGGTTTAGCTGGATTTACACCTGACATTAAAACGTGTTTTTGGTATAAATTGAAATCACATTTCTCTTTGCACCACAAAACACAGAAACACAGTTTGGTGTCAGTTCCCATCCTAATATTTACTTTAAAGTTAACAGTGGCCACCTCATCTCGCTTGTTTCCCGTCCACCAGTATCCTGTCGATCCATTTAGACAGTTGTGTTACCCATTACTCTCCAGGTTTGATTTATGTGCACTTCCAGGTCGGGTCCATGAATGTAAGTTTCTTTCCATTTAGATAGCTGCTGTGTGTGGACGTGAGACGCAGCACATTAGCTCTTTGTTTTTAATTTGCCCCAATGCGCCACAAGTGGATTGGGTGATCAGATCTTCAATGCATCTGAGGTGCATTCCCACCTGAATTGTATAATTTTTTACACTATTCATTCGTAATCTGATCACCTAGGACGCATGTTAATGCCAGGTGTAAAGGGGCTCACTAAGGTTGAGCTGAAGTTACTGCAATGGGCAACAGGAGACAAAGTGCAAATCCTGTATTTGGTGTCTTTCTCCTTCGTTGAGACTCTTGAAGACTAAACGGACTCTGTTTTCCCTCTCTCCTGCAGCTCTCATGCGTTCATTCAGCCATGCTCCCTGGGTATGGATTCTCGCCTCTTCCTGACTTCCAGCCCCACCTTCACGCGTTTCGCTGCCGAGGAGAGAGCCCCAGCATGTGGATCCCTGGCTCAGGCGAGTCCCAGGCTCTGAGCGAGGCCCGGGACGACAGGCCTCTCCTACGCCCCTGCCACCACAAGCATGTCGCCGTGTGCCAGCAGGAAACGTTAGCTTTTATCGAGCTACAACCGCCGGTGACTCCAAAACTCAACGGTCTTGGCTCTCCAAGGCCAATTGTTACTCCGGACGCACGGTGCACGAATTCCCTGCCCCAGAATGGTTTCAAACACACCCTAAATGAACTGAATGAGGTACAAAATGGCTGTCACAGGAGCGACCCGGACAGTGACCATGAAACAAACTTGAATTTGGACTCCCACAGACTTCTGGATGAAGATGAGTTTGAATGCCAGAATGGCATTGGGACTGATACTTCTCCACAGGAGCACACCGAGAAACCACGCACCGTCACGACCATATGTCGCCCTCTCCACGCAGCTCTTAGCCTCCCCCTGTCGTTCCCTCTGTCCTCGCTCTACACCGACAGACGGACAGACACACAGAGAGACTCCTGGGATTCTCAGTTACCTTGCTCCCCGTCCTCCCCAGAAGGTTCCGTGTTTCAGAGCCCAGACTCCTGCCAGCCGCAGAGGAGAACATCACATGGTTCGCTGAAGGAGAAGTCAATCCGTGAGTACAGTGCGCTTTCCAGTGTTCCAGTAGTTAGACTCAGTCCTCAGTCTGTTAGAGACTGAGGACGATCTCCCAGCTCTCGTTGCTGAAACTGGGTGGAAACAATTAGAGAGTTTTAAAAAAAAAAACCTGCATTGCAGAACCAATCCAAAGTCTTTAGGGCGGTCCTTCATGCAGAAGGGGCGGTGACATGCAGAAGTCGTATGTAAACGGATAAAACAGAATCAAATAATGTAACGTTGCTCGGGACGTCCATTTTCAATGTTTTAGAAAGCTCTCTGTGTTACAAAGTGATTCGCTGCATCTCCAGTTTGTTTCACTACGGAGGATAACGGGAGGAGAGCATCATTTCCGGTAACGTGACAAAGGGGCGTAGGGTTGTTAGTGGCCGTTCCCGCCGCCGTTCTAGCAACTGTCTTGCATTTAGAAATCCCCAGACGACTGGCAGGCGGAGATCTCCACCTGTCTGGCATCGCGAGACTATCCAGTAGAAGAAATCTGACCAGGCTGAAATAAGAAATTAGGCTTTACAAACACTTTACACACTTTCTGTTGAACAGGTGAAGTTAATTTATTCTTTTTTGGTCTTGCAGGGCGAAAGATGCGAGTTTATTCCCCGGACAGCCCAAGTGATGAATCTCTCAGCAGTCCAGTTCTGGATGGAGACTACATCTTCCCAGGACCCTTCGCATCCTTCCTGGAGGAGGACCTCAATGGATTATCTTCCCTTGATGAAATTACGAGTCCTTCATCCGCAGAGAGTGCTACAGATCTCCTAAACCTCAGTCACCCTGATACGTTCAGTTTGCCTGCAGAGCCGCTGCAGATAATAGAAGACTCACTACCAGGGGTGGGAGAGGACTGTGGGAGTGTAGAGACTTCAAGTGCCACGAGGTGGAGCTCTTTATCGCGCTCTCGTCAAGGGGACCATGAACGGCGGCGCTTCTCGGCTTCAGAACTAATATCCAGACTGCAGCTGTCCCAAAGAAAGAACTCCTTCACCCTGAAGCTGGGGAAGTCGCTGTCTGCTCGGGTCGCCTCCAGGGACAGGCAGAGCTCCAGCAGCCTCAGCCCCAACCCTGACTGTGAGTAGCTGCAAATCGCTAACCCAAAGTATGCTAACAGCTAGCTTACAGCGGTCCAAAAAAAAAAAACAAGTCCCCCCGAACAGTCTCATTCATTTGCATTTACTTGTATCTTGAGTTCAGTGCAAAACCTTGACCAAACACCACGTGGCAAAACGGGTCAAGATCGCGTTAGACCCAGTGGAAGCCACGACACTAACAGATTCTAATGCAGCGGCTTTCTTCTTGAAAATGTACAACACAGATAAAGGTAACAGTTAGACACTCAGGAACTTCATTGTCAAAATCAACTTTGTGAGTCTGAAATAGGCCACTCCACGTCACACTTCACTGTTTGTCCTCCTGTGCGAGCGACATTAGCCTTGACCTTGTGGTGGTTAGCACAGACCACAGTTTGAAATAAGAGGGATAACTGGATCAACCTCCTGAATCCTAAACCTGATATGAAGCCATAATGCTGTACCATCAAAGGCTATTTATTTGTCAAGGCTATCTACATCTCTCTCTGACAGCGGGCATAAGAAAGCCCAAACAGCCGTGGCTTCATCAAAGAGCCTTGAACAGCGGAGAAGCTCCAGAAGCTGCCCCAAAGTATCCAAACACTCATGGGAGGCAGCACCGTTCATTCAGTGTGACACGATATCTGCGAAGCTTTTCTCCTTCTGTTAAAGGCGTATGAAACCTTAAACTCACTTTTTGCAGCCGTCCTGCTCATGATACTGACAATACATCACATAATACCTTCTTCGTGGATTTTCTGTGCAAATCCCGTTACTGCCAACTAGCAACTGAAAGCCTTTCACCCCACGGTGTTGTTTTGGTGGTTTACATGGAATAATTTATGCTAACATAATTTTGCACACCCACCATCACTTTCACTTTCTGCTTTTCTTCCCCCCTCTAGGTAAGTCCAACTCGAGGCACCGCAGCTCAGCGGGTTCTAGCGATAGCGCCCCCCACAGTCCTGTAGGCCCTCCGCCTCCGCTGCCCAGCAGTGACAGCGGAATGCCGTTGCATCGCTGGAGCACAAAACTTGGGTAAGAAGTGATGGAAGACAAACGCTTCAACACCGTTCTTGCCAGTAGGAAACCCTGAAGAGGCTGAGCCAATGAAACTGCCTCTATTGTTTTTCATGACATCACACCTGTTCCCAACAGAATGAGAAAGAAATCCATAGAGGAGGACTGGGGCTCACCTCCCACGGTCGCCAGCTCGAATCGCTTGTCACGGTTTTTGCCTAGTTGTGAGTTTCCCTGCAATATATTTCGTTTTTTTCCATCAACGTTTTCCTGTTGTACCCACTCTTTCCCACTCCTGACATCTTTCTCTTGGCTCGTGCTTCGTCCTCCAGCGATTCTGTACCAGGAATACAGCGATGTCGCCATCAACAGAGAGATCCAGAGGCAACAAGGGAAGGAGCCGGGTACAGAGGAGGAGGGGCTTAGGGACGAGGGCTCAGACGGCACCCCGTCTCCGTCTAATCTGTCTCCGTCCAGCTCCTTCCGTTCGTCGCGAGGCTCGGCTTTTGCCCTGTGGCAGGACATCCCTGATGTTCGGAGCAGCGGCCAGCTTGACAACTTCAGCAACGAGGAAAGGAAATTACAGGAGGTGAACATGGGACATTTGAGGAAACTTCAGATTTTGGAATTGCCTTTTTACTAGTTTGCGCATCTGCTCAATCCCCTACCGTTCCTTAGCTCACATACTGTTTCCTCCTCAACTCAGGCAAAGTTTGAGCTGGTGACGTCTGAGGCATCGTACATTCGCAGCCTGACGATCGCAGTGGACCACTTCATGTTGTCCCAGGAGCTTGGGGAGTGTCTTGGCGCCCAGGATAAGCAATGGCTTTTCTCCAAGCTGCCTGAAGTCAAAGACGTCAGTGAGAGGTGAAGTCATACGGCGCCGATGTGCCTCTTTTTTCCCCTCGAGACCTCTGCTATTTTTCTACCTATCTTAGTCATTCTGTCTCCTCCTCACATTTTCTGCTCCCTTACTGCCTCTAGGTTTCTTCAGGACCTGGAGCACAGGCTGGAGGAGGACATTCTGCGGTTTGATGTGTGTGACATCGTCCTGGATCACTGCCCGGCGCTACGCAGGGTTTATTTACCCTACGTGACCAACCAGGCTTACCAAGAGCAGACCTACCAGCGTTTGCTGTGAGCAACTCCTTTCACTGTATGTAGAATATATCAACAGTGACGGACGTCTGAAAACATATGTAAGGATTTGTGACTGTGTTGGAGCACTCTGCGCACACTGGCACAGCTGCAGTACATAAACAGCCTAATTCTTCTGTGCCGGATGTCCACAGCTCTCTGTAAGGGTGCTCGGGTGTCATTTTACACCTGCATGATCTAACTTGCAGAAGGTTCACCTAGTTTGCAAACCCTGAGTAGGCTGAGCAGTTTCGTTCATACCGGGCTGGCAAAAGCCTCGTTGGTACAGGAGTTCTCGAAAATTAGTTCTCTGTAAATGCCCTATCCGTCTAAAATCTGTCTCGAGCTTTAAATTCCCGTCTCTTGATCCTTCAGGCACGAGAACGCTCGTTTCCCCGGTATCCTGGCTCGTCTGGAGGAGGATCCCATCTGCCAAAGACTTCCCCTCGCCTCCTTCCTAATCCTCCCGTTCCAGCGGATCACGCGGCTCAAAATGCTGGTGGAGGTACACGATTCACCTTTCACCGCCGAATTCATGTTAGCACTTGAATCCAGTTATGTGGAACTGCAATGGGGGTAATATTTGTACTGGCCAAGCAAATTCGCAGTAGCAGACACTGAACACGGTGAACAGCAAGAAGAGGCAGTGACGTTTACAGTTACAGTTTCTTTACTTTTCAGAATATCTTAAAGAGGACGACGCCAGGCTCACGAGATGAGGACACTGCCACTAAAGCTTTCAATGAGCTTAAGAAGGTAGTGATGATCATCCACAACGACCGGTTGACTGAGTACCGTCATTATCACTGGTGTGACTCAGCAGTAATCACTATTTTGGTGTATATCTTCATAGATCATCAAAGAATGTAATTCCAGTGTGCAGTCGATGAAAAGAATGGAGGAGCTCATTCACCTCAATAAGAAAATTCATTTTGAGGGCAAGGTAATTGACTTGTCTTTTTTGATATCTTTACAAACTGATTATTCTCTTTAGTCCCATTCGCACGGGACTAATATTACCTGGGACGTCCAGTGATTTGTAACAACGGTGGACATCGTCTGTGTGAATCTGCCGTGTCTGTGATTAAAGTAAAAACTCCTGTATTTTGGTGAAGACCGAGGTGCCCTGATAATACCAATCCTGTGGGAATCACACTCTCATAATTTTAGTTTATGTCGGCTTATGTCATCACTGTTAGTATATATTTTTACTCACTTAGCTAAGCGATTCCTTGCCTTCTAGATATTCCCCCTGATCTCTCAGTCTCGCTGGCTGGTGAAACATGGTGAACTGCTGGAGGTGGACACTCAGACGATGAGCATTTCTGGGTCAAAGCTCAAGTTACCCACCAAGCCTGTGTACCTCCACCTGTTCAACGACTGTCTTCTGCTGTCCAGGAGGAAGGAGTGAGTGATATGCTGTAGATACAGAGAGTAAGGAAATGATCTGAACTGTCAGCTGTTCCGTCTCGGTGCTGAAATGCCATCTTCCGTTTCTTCGCAGCACGTGGAAGTTCATGGTGTTTGTGCATGCCAAGATAGGAGAGCTGAAAGTGAAGGACCTAAGTCAGAAGCTGCAGGGCATCTCAGGCTTCATCTTCCACCTCCAGCTGTGTGAAGGCCAGCAGCTCAAGCACCAGATCCTGCTCAAAGCCCACACTGAGTGAGTAAGAAGTCACCGTCCTTCTCAGGCTTTATCGAACCATCGTCAGTAAGACTTTCTGTACATCTTTTACGAACCGTTTTCACACATGTTCTGATTGATTTGTGTCTTCGCTTCAGTCTTCTGTATTGGCTAAACTTCCTGCTTGTCTTTCTTTGTGTCTACCGAGGAGTGGGAAGCAGAGATGGATCACGGCGATGTTTCCATCCGACCCGCTGGAAGACATTGAGCAGGCCAGTGAGAACGACGGTCAGTCCAAGAGCTGAAGGTTCAGTATGAATCAGCACAAGCCGCTTTAATCCTCTCGTTCATTTCTGATTTTTCTGTCCATCTCAGATGTGTCCCAGGTTCAGTGCATTAAGAGCTATCAGGCCCAAGAGCATGACGAGTTGACACTGGAAAAGGCCGACATTCTTCAAGCCAAGACCATCACAAGTGACGGTAAGAGTCCGAGACACGTTTCTCTGTTGGAGCTGCATCCCAACTTCAACCTGGATCCCAAATTCGATAATGTACTCTAAGCCTGTGGTACTCAACATGGGGTCCAGGGACCACCAGGGGTCCTCGATGGCATTTCAGAGGGTCCCCAGCAAATTGATGAGTTGTTAAACTTCACTGTTATTTCATTTACAAGAATTAGAGAATGTAGAAGAATGACTGTTGGCAAAGTTTCACTGTTATCTCTCGACCTTCAATACAGACAGTCATGGAATTCTGGACAAAATCATATTTAACAATAAAAAATATTCTCAGATTTGGGTCCAAGAGAGAAATCTCATCAGATGGGTGTCCATGGCCCTAATGTGGACTAAACTCAGGGTCCTTGATATGAGAAAGGTTGAGCATCACTGTTCTAACCCAACCATGAAAGACTCCCTGAACGGTATTCTTAAGCCAAATACGTACTGGCAGTAAGTTAGGTTTGTGTTTCGATGGTCGTTTCAGCTAAACACAAGCAGGTCGTCATAATCAACAGCGGTTTGCTTGAATTTCTACGGCTTGTTATATTTTGCCAGGCTGGGTGGAGGGCATCCGACTGTCTGACGGGGAACGGGGCTGGTTCCCCAAAACCTACGTGGAGGAAATCGCAAGTCGCAGCGCACGCCTCCGCAACCTCCGAGAAAATATCCGCATCAAGTGCGTCACGCAGAAGCTCCAGGGGGAACACTAAATGTTTTGTATTGCAGCTTGTCGTGGTTACGCAGTGTGCACTTCCGTCGGTAAGGCTTAGTATTTTCAAGCTTCTGGATCATTGTTTTGATTTTAGATGGATGTGGGACCTTGATATAGTGTGCAGGTGCTAAAACATGCTGACATCTGTGACCTTTTTTTTACGCATAATGGTTACCGAACTGTATCAGCATTTTCCTTTTGCATGCCGGCTGTGAATGCATTCAATACTTTATGGAATTAGAGCGCAAAGCTGTTGCTCTGTACTCACACGTTTTCATTTCAAAACGCATCTATACATTAAGTCTGGTGTCAAAAATGAAATTAGGTCAACATTTTTTATCTTTTTTTTCCGCACTGCCAAAATTTGTAGCAGCAATTTCTTTATGCATGCAGCCTGTGAATGCATTCAATATTTTTTTTAAATTAGAGAGCAAATTTTTCAAATCATCCGTTCTGTTATGTCAAAAGCAAATGTGCACATTTACCAGTGGGGCGAAAATGTGCAGATTTCCAAAGGTAAATCTGGTAAATGTACATTTCCGAGTTAATGTGAGTGGAAAAAGCTCTCAGTCCCGTCACTGTGTCTTGTTATGGGTACGACAAACCACATGGCCAAAATCCTTCTTCCGGTTTGGATGGGCGGTACGGGAGATTAATTAAAAATTGGCAAAGGCAGACCCTGTTTTAGTGTTTGCGAAGTTTCCGTGCATGACCCCGTCAAGCACCGTTGGCACCGTTGTTTTTGCAACCAGTTTTTTTTTTTTTTTTGGCCAAACTGGTGGCACTTCTGAGGTCAGCAGGGTGGCAACAGCCCACCACTGTGCCAAGCATTTTCCACACACTAACCAGGAAGTGTACCCACTGAACAGATTTACCTCAGGAACTCTGTACATTTACACACTCTGTGGTAAACGTGCATGTTCACCCACATTCCCCACATGCAGCGCTACATACACTGCACGTCAAGACTACTGGTGTCATGAGTTAAAGGTACCGTCCTTAATGTTCACAGGACAGCGGACTCCCCTACAACAATCACATGATTATAATACACTAAGCACTGTATTACATTTAGGCCTACGTACGTCCCATCTGTAACTGTAGAAATCCCCAAGTGACCAATAGCACAGTACGACAGCTGCTGGTGGCTCACACGGCACATCGTTCATCAACCACTATCATCGGCATTCAAATGCAAACTCTTCCAGTGGCACATGAAATGTTTATGAAACTACTTTTGCTACATCTAACTAAGTTGTTAGTTCTAATTTAAATGATTGCTGTTGCAGCATGTGTATTTATACTCCTATAGCTGGTTATTCTCTATGGAGATACTGATGTAAATTTACAATACTGTAGATGTACTTCACTACATGTATAAAGAGTAGAATATGGTTCATTTACTTTTATGACGGTAATTTATATTTTGCAAAAATTATGGCATTCCATAACAATAAACTTTGCAGTCAGATATTAATATCAAAAACGACAATAAATATAAATACTATAATACACTGGATGTTTACTGGTTTTCAGCACATCACTGTAAATGTTTAACCATTGAAATAAATGCGAATACTTCCACTTCATTTTGTTTTGAGTGAATGATTGTGGAACTCTTCACGTCAGACTCAGATCGGAAAACTTTTTGAAAACTGTGTTTATTGTTAATCATTATGTCCGTTAGAAAAATGATCGAAGCAGAAAATGAAAATGTACAATCGCTACTGTTCTAGCTTCTTTGGGTCCCTTTACTCGGAAACAGCTCTACAGGCACTACAACATTTCTTCAGCTATGGTCGGGTCTCAAACTGGGTCATGGCTCTATTTCTGTTAATCCCCACATGAACTTGTGTATCTTTTCACACGCCTGGGTCCCTGCGTGGGACGAAACATGAGCTGAAAAAGTCTCAGAGCCCTGTTACAGCCTTAGCTTTCCCTACCGTCGCTCCTTTTTCTGGTACAAGTAGAAATACATGCATTATATACACACTATCAACAAGTTTGAATAATTACAGTGGCTCTCCGAGCCTCCCTCGCTCGCAGTCTGTGTCTGAGTCAGCACCACCCG
>OMOV01044894.1:2783-26259 GCA_900312565.1 Beryx splendens | reverse complement strand
AATTTATACTCTGAAAAGCATAGTTGTATTTCAGGTTTTTAAATATTAAGTGAAATTATTCAAGGTCAATTTATTATCTTACCTGGTGATTACATTAAGTAGTTGTAAATCTCGAAGCATTTCGTTTCAGGTCACTGTGTGGGATCATTTATCCTGCTTTATTGGAGTAATGAAAAAGGACTTTGATGGAGGCCAATTAAGTTCATTTTTTCAATGTACATTACACTCTGTTGGAGGCAGTGTGCCGAAATAATTCTTTGACAGACTTGTCTACTTGAAAACAGGAAAAACCTTTGTCAGGCTGTCTGTATCTGAAAAGATTTCCTCCTGATCGTCGCTTTTGCCGGTTTGGTAGCGATATTGTTTTCCCCCACGGTGGGCGTGGCTTTCGAAGTATGATGCGCTCCGCAGTTTCTCTATGCAAAAGTGAACCAAAAAACAAGGAAATGCACACTTCAACATTAGTTTTTTCCCCTCTTTTGGTCTACTTTATTTAAAAGTCCAAAAAGTATTTATTTTATACCCAGCACTCATACCCTTTTGGTGATAATGAATGACACTCTACCGGGGACTTAATTTACCAAGGATGCCACAAATGGTTGGCCATGAACTGTGACTACTCTATTGATGCATTCAAGTACTGTAGGTGTGAGGTAAGCACAGCATTGAGCGCACAGCACAGCATTGATGAGAATCCAAAACTAGAAAATGTACCAAATGTACCCCGCTTGGGTGCTCTTGCAGTGACGTTTTACATGCAATCATTCAATCTAAATAAAGCCATACAGCGTCATAGATAATGAAACAGATTTCATCATCATTGCCACTCTAATTATTGTTCAATTTCTTTATGTAACAACAATAGTACAATGGCCAGACAGACCTCTCTCCGGTATATTCTTGGCCGTGTGGAGAAAAATCAAAACTATGAAGTTATATCAATAAAATTATATCATAAAATTTAATGAAAGGAGCATGAATTCTGAAATGCAGATTACATGTTGTGGACATGAATAATATGAACATTACGAATTGGACACTTTTCTCCTGTTAGTCATGTGTGACGGTGACGTAAAATCAAAGGGGTTGCTAAAGTCATCAAGTTTCAAATTCTACTGGTAGTAGCTTTAAGGTTTGGGGATTGAATGCCTAGCACTATTTGGTGCCAAATTTTGGGGGGGGGTTCACAAAATTTCAGGAGACAAGGCTTGGTAATAATATACTATATAGCCATGAGTATAAATTGGTTACCCCCACCCGACAGCTTATGAACATGTTTAAGGGTAACTTTTAGATGCTCCCAGATCTCCAATAGCATTTTCTATTCGCCCAGAATCATATGATGTCTACAAATTCTAATTCTAAATTGGAACTTTGTGTATGCAGGTAGTGCAACAGACTTATTTGGACTTGTGTGCATCTACAACTATGTAAGTTACCTGTTCTGTCTTATACATTGTTGTACCCAAAGTAGGTGTACTACAGCTATTACAGAAATAAGACAACAGTAAACATGCTGAACAAATGATGCAGTCACCCTTGGGCAAATCAGTGTAATTTTTCAAGATGCTGGAAAACAGTGGTAAGATTCATCCTTCCCTTAAGTTTAGTAAAAATCCAAACAGCAGGGTCTGACATATGTGTGAGAGGTGGAACTATATTTCTAGCTAACCAGCCAAGCAGGTTTACGCTGGCAATGGACCACGAGAGAGGCACCCCCCTGCATGTGCAGCTAATTTCAGTTAATGTATTATCTGTTGGCTGTCACATAAACTACAATGGTGGCACCAGGTTCCCCCAGTCTCTGAGGGTGGTGCTGTTCCTTGTAAGTCTCAGGGCCATATATCCTGCTGGTGTGCAGAATGGTGTGGACTTTTTCTCCTGCCAGAAACCTCCCTCAGGGGAATACAGACTTCACCCAGACATGGTGGACCAGATTTGGTGCAAATATGGCAGGGCAGATGTGGAACACTTTGCCTTGGAGTCCTTGACACACTGCCCCCTCTGGTTCTCCCTGGTGGAAACAACCAATCCACTGGGACAGGATGCGCTGACCAATCCCTGGCCAGACTGCCTCCTCTGTGCCCTTTCACCAACTGTCTAATGTTGATGACATTACAATGGGTCTGACAAAGCAACGACAGATTCTAGTTGGCCCAAACTGGCCAGGGAGACCATAGTTTCCTATAGTCCACATGGTCCTTGCTGGAGAACTGCGGTGCCTCCCCATGAAACAGTAAGGAGTGACCTCTGGCACTGAACCCGACTTCTTGTGGTTGTGCCTTTAGTCTCTGAAGGGTTGGACTGGCTCCTGAGAGTTTGATAACAAGGCACCCAAGAGTTACTCAGTGCCCATCATGTAGTGGTTTCTGGTCTCTGCTTGATGGCAGTAGATCAGTGTCTCTACCTTGAAAGTCTACAGTATGTGGCCACCATTTTTGCTTGACATGTTTGAGTGGGAAACCAAACTGTGGGGTCTCACAGGCTTATCTTTTGTCTGAAGGGGATTCCATGGCAGAAACCCCAATGAGCCTTGTGAGTTCCTCTGTGGTTCTTGTGCTGAAGCCAAGTCTTTGTGCTAGAAGCCCTTTGTCTGCTCCCGTTTGTGCCTTTAGGGAGGTCTTAGACAAAGGGGCTGTCTGCCAAGATGGCCTTTCTTCTTGCTAAAGCCTCAGCAAAGAATGTGATCTAGCTCCACGCCTTGTTCATGTGCCAAATGTACATGTGCAGGAACTCTGAGGGCTCGGGGTAGGCTCTTTGGCCTAACCCTTCATTCATCCCAAAAATATTGTCTGCCCTCTCTGCCAATGAGGCTATTGAGTTAGTGGCATATGACTTGATAATGTACACCTACAATGTGAGGAGGATGTGAGATCAAAACTGCTTCGCCCAGTACGGCCCTCCTCCTAACATGGTAGCAATAGCTGGCTTTTACCGGTCTGATGGTCCTTGTGTTTACTGTGGATGGCATGGAAAGATCATACAGTGTCCAAACATAGGCTTTCTAAATGGATAGTAGAGGTGACTGCTGAGGCATACTGGTCCATACAGCATACAGTGCCGCTAAGCAATATACAGTATGTGCTGTGGCTACCTGGGCCTCACCATGCACCTCTACATGGTACTACAGGGTCAACATCGCTGCTCCCCATGCCATGACAGCAGCTGTTTTGCCAACACCGTCATCCTGTTTTGATGAGGTGAGTGCATGATTCCTCATGACCTTGTTAATAATAGCCACCTAGTGTTAAGCACAGCCATTGGCGGTCAGGAGGAATTAAACAGAATTAGAGTTACATATGTAACTACGGTTCCATGAACTCTGGATAACCGCCAGAGTTCTCTGTCACTTAAAATCTTGGCAAGAAGATTCTGTATGGACAAACTTAGGGATGCTGCAGGCTTATGTATGGGCATGGGTATTGCTGTAGCTCATCCTTGGGCATACATGACTTAGTTGGCTTAAGAACATGATCTGTGCATTCACAAAATTGATAATATTTAGTAATAAGCACTGCCTCTGACATTCATCTAGAAATCACAGAGCCAGAATTCATAGAACTATTGTTTTAAAAGCTGTTTTAGATTATATTGGGCATGAAATCCTGAGTGCTGAGTGACAATAATACTGTGACTCAGAACAGAAAAACACGCTGCACATCTATTTCATGAGACAGGTGCGTAGAACAGAGACGAATGGATCAAAAGTTGCAAACAAAATCCTGCACCCTGTCTAACTTGCAATATAACATTTATTTGCAATGTTTTGGTGCTAGACCTTCATCAGGCAAGTAGTTTGACAATGAGAAGCCATCTTAAATAGAGAGTGGCTGTAAGCCTGCAACCAATCACACCCCCCACGTGCAATAGGAAGGCATAAATATCAAACATCAATTAACTATATAACAGTGTCCAATATTATACAGGGTGCTAAAAAAAAAGTAAAACACTCTACAGTAACAATCAGAAATGTACCCCAAAAATGCTTACATTAAATGATTTGAACTATAAAATAAATGCTTAAGGCCCCAAAGGCTAAACTGCATTCTCAAAAAGATACATTTACATAGCATGTGAAAAAATAGCATCAATAAATAAATATAATCCTTATTAATAAATACAAGGCTCACAAAATTCCAATAAGCAAACACTACATCATGTTAAGTAACAATAATCAAATTTACCTCTACCCTATCAAGACTGCATACATTGAATTAAGTAGGTCCCTAAAAATAGATCCCACAGGCCCCAAGAGGTAACTGCAGTGAAAAAATGCATATATTTAGCAGGTTACATTTGTGGATGAACCTAACATAGCATATAGAAAAAGTCAGCACCTATAATAAATTTACTTAGAACCTTCCACTATACTACTGTAAATACAACAGACATCAAGGCCTCAAAAATTAATGCAGCATCAATGCATACATATATAAATGGACACAATCAGCAGGTCACATTGGTAAATGACCCTGATAATATATGCACATATTCATACGTATCCAGGACTATCTGGAGCTGGACAAGGAACCCCTCGGATTAATCTTTAGGAAAAAAAAGGGATTACTGTATAGCCTGCAGAGAAATATTCAGTATAAGGAATCACAGGAATATGATAAAGAGTAATTCATCATTTAGTCCCTTAGGATCCAGTGTTTGAATAGTATGAATCCAGTAGGCCTCACGCTGTTTGAATAGTTTGTCATGGTCACCACCCCTAGGTGGTAGGGTGACCTGTTCAATACCACAGAAACGTAGTGAAGAGATGTCATGGTGAGCATCACTGAAATGCACAGCTATGGGATAATCCTGATCGTTTCTGCATATTGTGCTTTTATGTTAACTGATCCTTTGTTTAAGTTTTCTGGTGGTTTCCCCAACATATGCAAGCCCACAGGGACAGCGTATCATATAGATCATGTGTGTGGATGCAAAAGTGATGACGCTGTTGATGGGAAATGTTTTACCTGTGTGGGGATGACAATGATACTGTGCATTATTGCACATACATCATCATCATCATACATCACCTCATCTTAAAGCCATTATTTTATAAGTTGACTTTTCTTTTGAATTCAGCAAAAGTAATCCTCATGTTGGGTGAACATAAATGAGTAAGAATATGTCAGAATCTTTGCAATATTGATTGCGCTCCTGCTCTGCTATTTGCTTTCAAAGTAATTCCAATTGAGACCAATTGAGGCAAACACTGGAGCAGGAGAGCTTTGCTCTGAGTTGTCAGCTGTGTGGCAATTACCACTTCTGGTCATGTAAAATGTGTCACTTCCTCTGCACCAGAGGGTTTTTCTGTGTTGTGCCAAAATTTGCAATCCCTAACAAAATAACTGGGGGAGGAAATGCGGTTAATAAATAACAAGTAGACCACCTGACTATTTCCTTGTAGAATCAAAGGAAGCTCAGGGTTTCACATAATTAGATCACAAGTGTGATGTCCGTTCAGGCAAGTAGGTTACTTTCGATAGGCTACTTTCAGCCTTTGTAATCTTGTGAAAATGTTTTGTTTTTTTAAAGATTATTTTTTGGGCATTTTGCCTTCATTAGATAGGACCATAGGTTGACAGGAAAGGTGGGGAGAGAGAGGGGATGACATGCGGCAAAGAGCCACGGGCCAGATTCGAACCCGGGCCAGCCGCGGGAAGGACTAAACCTCCGTGGTATGTGCTCTACCAGGTGAGCCTGAATAATTTTTAAATATTGTTTTATCAATCGTCAAACAAGCCACAAAAATTTAAATTATGTCATTTTCTTCTCAGGTGTGAAATTGAGGCAGACACACTGCCAGGGGAAACAGTTTTTGGCACAACACCAGGAGACAGCTGCCCAACACCGGGTGGTTAGAATAGCGGATGTAGCAAATGTAAAAGCTTTCATGAGCTGGGGTGGAATCGCTACTGTGTTATATCAATCAGCGACAGAGTGTAGCAAAGTGGACATTTATTTATATGAAAATGTTACAGATTTTTACTTTAAATATGAAAACCTGACAGAGTTCACCGGCATTGAGGAATGAAAAGAAAGATATGAATGGTAACACACCGTTGTGATCTATCCAGCGCAGTTTTTGTTCCAACTTTCATGTGTTCTATTATCACTCACTGGTACAGTACAGGATGTGCTTTGATTGGTACCTGCAACAAGACTTGCTAAAATAACATTGCCATGTTTAAACCTTCGGATTAGGAAACAGATGCAGCAGCAGAGACAAGTTGTGTGAAACTTGAGACAGAGTGGGAGGCAAATGATCCTTTTACGTTGAATTCTGGCAGAATGGAACTACTTTTTATACACTGCAATGATTGTGACCTTACAAAGTTATGTTAGGAAAAAATACAATACACATGTGGTTTAAAATGATGGATTAGCCTACATTAGTCAAGGCAGCAGTATGTGTCTGTGAGCTGTTTTTAATGTATTTTTGAAAACAATGGAAGCCTATGATTTCCAGGAGGTCGAGTAAACCTGCAGCAGAACAGACAGTAGTTTCTGACTGTGACAAATATATCAGAGGGTTTAGACTTTTCGTGGGCATTAATGATGAAAAGAAAAATATAAACTTGCATCAGTGTTATCCTTTAATAGGCTGTTGCCAGAGGAATGTGATTTTTGGAAGGCTAAAGGAACATACCAGTACTGTATGATTAGACTTGAATATAGATTTGAAATGTAAATGGGCTAAACTGAAAATTCCTTTGAAAAAGTCTCCAGATATTTGATTTTCATGTGCCAAACTTACCAGTCATTTTGATAATTATTTATTTTACTTAACTCATTACCTGGATTGTTGGCAGTTTTACCATTTTCAGGACTAGGTTCTGTGATGAGACAAACATTTCTAGTCATTGTAATGTGTAATCATGTTTTGTCATTTGGTGCACTTCGGCAGCTGCACCAGTTGCTCCCACAACCGCTGAAGCCACTGTCTCCATCTTCACTATGGAAGAGGTATCAAAGCTGTTGAATCTGACAGCCTGTTCAGCGTTCTGCGTTCATAACATTTTTTGACCTCTTTTCAACCAGATTCATATAGTGTTACTTTGAGCATGGGTGGTGTGTGTGTGTGTCTCTTCATGACCTCGCCTGGGGACCACCACTGGATATGCTGAAATAGTGTCGACATGGTCATCATTACACATCATTATTTTGTTATTCTGTTATTGGTAATTGTTTCACTAGTCTCAGACTAACACTTGTTTTATTTGTAGCCACAATGAAAAGTATTGAATGCTGAACTAACTACGATTTGCTGCCGTAGAGCATAGGAAAAAAACACAAAACATTTTAATACTGAAATTTATGCATTGTTTTAATGAAGTTTCAGATTCATACTAAAAAGATTTTGTGATGTCACATCATGTACTTTCTAATTAATTTCTGATGAATGTCCACTTCTGACACTAAAGTTTTAACAAACATCAGACATTAATGAAAATGTCTAATTGAAACTGCACTTCCAGACAGACATTTCTTAGTTATACCGTATTGTTCATTTTTGATGGTTCAGAAGGAAAATTAACGCAAATATGTGCTTATCTACAATATATCTTCAATCATGAGTGGAATGTGATGCATCCCACAGCTTGAGCATACCAGCGAACAACCGGCGGGACAGAATCCTTTCTGATCGCCAAGCCTTTTGGGTTACAGTAATTTTTTCATTAAATGTGACAAAAGGTTCTACAGCTAGAGGCACGTATTGACCCAGAATCATCTGATGTCTCTGAATACTAAAGGTAGAAAGTAGTTCAGGAACTTGAATTACCCATTTACTGACTGCAGGATATGCTAGATTCATTTGAGTTGTCCTTCACTCGCACCGTCTTGACAGCCATGCCCGAGTTTGTCATTGTGTTCCCGGTGGTGATGGCCTTCATAACTCATGGGGTCATCTTTTCACCTCTGACAAATTCCTTCTCTATGCATCTCATAAAAAAGATTGTAATTAAACTCTTCGTCCTCTGAAGATTCCCACTCCATACCAGTTTGAGTAAAGGTCATAGTCATATGCTGCAGAGAACATGACAGCTAATTTCTCAGTGTGCTTGTTCATGGAAGAGCTGAAGAGATCATAAGTGAAGACAACAACAGAACCCCGAGCTGCAAATTGCCTGATGTGTACAAAGATAGTATGATACAACAATGGTGTTACCCATGATTAATTATTTTAGAATTACTTTTGGGACACGACCCTTGTTGAGTGAGGGGGCTGTGGGTAGTAAACAAACCATATTACAGAGAGCCAGATTACATTACTGCTGTGCCTTCACAGTATTATGTAAAGGTTAAAGCCATCATGAACAGTTTAGAAAAAGAAAAGACTGGAACAAGACCAGAAACAAGCTAAAGACGAAGATATGAATCATCATGAACGTTTTTATTGGTGTGTAGCATTTTTGACTTGTAAAATCAAGATAAATGTGTAGCTACACTAGAGATTGCTAGTAAGCTAGTAGTTCAATGTTACAGTGAGTGAGCATCACTTGATACAGGTACGAGAATTTCGTTAGCTTTGGCCAAATGTAATACATTCAAAACCTGTACGCAATAAATTGATTCGATAGCTCAATCTAGTTGTAACTAAAAGCCTGAAAGTGAGTTTTTGAAAGACAGAAATCTCAGCACCTTGGTAAACTCATTGGTAAACATTGGTCCATTTGCATTGATCAGCAACCTTATCAAACCCAATGGTCTTTTGTGCTATGGGACAGTAAAAAGCTTACACTGACACACCTATAACCCACTGATGTTGTTTTGTTTACAGTAGTGCAGTAATCAACATCCTGGAATCCATGTTGACCAGACAAATCAATCCCCCAATTTCTGAAGTTCAATTTAGGTCGCAACTCATAACTTGTTAGCTTAAACAAGAAATCATTACCAGTTTGCAAATCATTCCTGAGTCACTATAGGACAAACATCAGGAAATTGCAGCAGATCCCATTTATACATGAAAGATGTGCTTGCTCTCTTGAAATCCAAGGAAATGTACCAAGAATGTTCATGTTGGTATGTTATGGTATGGTATGAATGTTATGTCGGTATCAGCTTTGAATTCTTAGCTGACAAATAAGAGCTGTGCTTTAATAGAGACCAACCCACTTGAAAAGGGGAACTTTGCTGAGCAAAGTAAGGCAGTGATTCGTCTGGCAGTGGTGCTTGTAACAGGCAGTGTGTGAGTGTGGTTGAATGACTGTTGAAACCCAGTTCAACACTTGTCAGCGCTGGAGCAAAGGGAAAATTCATAGGGAGTGACAAGGTCCAAAAGAGCAGAGGAACAGCCTCTATTGGATTAGAGTGTCAGATATGCTGATCCGATGTCCTTGGCCCAGACTAGGCAGGCAAGGCAGTTTAACTTGATTTCCCTCATCCTAGTTGCCATTAGATGCAACAAGACTTATTAATGGAAAAACAGTAGAAAACAAATCCAGCTGCCTCAGAGGGAGTCCACTCCAGTCAGTCTTTCTAAAACAGGCCAAACAGAATCTAGGTTCTACCGGTAAGTCCTGTCATTGCAGTACAATATCTTGCGATTTGTAGGCCTTGCTTGAAGCGATAATAGTTTTACATACTCCATTTTCTGCTTTTTTTTCCTGCTGCATGGTGAATTTCAATTAAATTAGTGATATATTGATTCTGCTTGCCCAACTCTATCACCTTACTATTATGAATCTTGCTTGATTTCTCTTTCTCTCAACTTATAATATTTTTCACTTTCTCTCATCTGTCTGTTTTTTGCTTGCTGATAAGATTGCCAACTGCTTGCTAAGTGCAAACTGTTGTTAGCGTAACTATCATAAACATTTTTTATTATTAATGATACAAAGTATAGGGTCATAAATGTATACTGTGAAATTCAGTGTGATGGCACATTCTACTGCAAGACAAAAAAAAATAAACTGTTACTGTTACAAGCACTAGCCCCAGTGATCTGCTTTCATCTGCATTTGCTTCAATTTAATGTTCCTCGGCCTCAGTTCCCTGTGAAATGTTGCAGTAGCTCACTGGCTCTAGAGACTATAGATGACACTAATGGTCATCATCACAATTCATTTGACAATAAGAACAAGTTATATGGGGTCATTTTAACATCTAGAAACTAACAGAAGTATCTTGGTTATTATCTAAAGAAAGAATCTTAGAAAATAACTAAAGGATCTCTGCAATAATGTCAACATTATTGATGCCAAAGCTTGCAAGGATAGCTTATGTCACTAATTCATCACTAAGTTAATTACATTAACCTTAATCCTAATGACAAGGAAACGTGAAGAGTGCTATTTCTCCTTGAAAAGAAACATGTCTGAAATCAGTGATGTCTGCTGCATCCAGGACAAAATGTGCTTTTTTCTATTTTCAGCATTTTGTTTTATAACTGTCTCTATAGTGTAATACATGGTATCAAGCATTGTTCGGTTCAGTTCCATTGTGGCAAAAGAATCAGGATCACTATAATGATTTCTTTAAGCGGTGACAATACTCTTTCTCCATATCCATAACAAACATGACAATAGTAGCCTGGTCAACTCAAATCAAATGGAAAATCAAGAATAAAGGAACAATTCAGCTCACTCTTGTCAGGTTACAGTACGTATAAATTGCATCTACACATTATTATTGAGGATTATGAATCTTCATGTATTTCCCAGTAATGCCATTCTGAATACATATTGACAAATTTGCTTGTTTTAAAAAATATTTCATGATTGCTTTTATCAGGAGCAGCAAGCAAAATACTATAAGTGATACATTGATTAGTAATAGGCTACTTTTCATTGACTGTCTGTGACACAACTGACAAATCTTCTCTTGTGGTTTGTCCTTTGAGTACAAATGGGAAGCTCCAACTAATTAAGTATCTCTGTGATAAAGTTCTACTGTAGAGCTATGAATCACATCTGAGGACGCTAACTACCATAGATTTGGCTTAGGGTGAAGGGTGGTGGAGCATCAAGAACTCCATTTAGAAAAATCAAAGTAAATAGACTTAAAGGCCAAGTTAATTGTGTGAGTTTAGAATGACTGTTGCATGCATAATGAAATCATGGATGACAGTAAATCTGTATTGACTCAGCACTACCTCTCCTCAGATACTGGGGGTCTTTATGTGGGTTTTAGAAATCCCCTTAAAGTAATAAAAATGAAAAAATAAAAAAATCTAAATTAAATTTTGGCTCTTTGGCATGTTGTAGCGGGTAGAAGAGGAGACCATGGTGCCATCTAATTAATGCAGCGTAACGCCTTGTAGGATCCCCTCATCGCTCCCCATCCTTCTTAAATTCTGTGTGCAGCCTTTTTTTACTTATTGATAGTCAAGGCCCGTTCTTCATTATTTTGGTAGCGGCATCTATCACAGAATATTTACAATTTGTCAGGGCTCATCTAAACCCGAGTAGCCACTTTGAATTATGAATCAGAAAAATGTAGATGTTTGGAGTGAGATAGATGAAGCAGTTGGTAATCAATATGCACATCTTCCTGGCACCTAAAGCTAATAAAAATCTGTCAGGAGGAGCCAGACAGTTTGGCGCAGAGCATATTTACAGGGGAGATTCTCCACTAATTGCTAGAGTGCGGTATCACCATTAGCCATATACTGTTCATGGGTAGTCTCAAAGGCACGTCAATGCAATTTGCTTTTACAATATAATGGGGTTTATTGCTTGTGCTTTTTGAATGATGCTAGAATGTAGGTACAGTTGATGTACAGCATAACAAATGATGAAATATCAAACCATTTAAAATATAATGAAATAAAATGTTATATTCTTTAATGAAATACCTGTTATATTACAAACACTGTTTCAGGCTCTTTCCCTCTTTATATTCCACTCCCATTCGTGCTTCCTGGCTGCTGTACAGTGAGTTGTCCACAGAAATCATGAAAGCACATAGGGAGGAAAAAGAGTACCAGAAACAAATTTGAATTGTGATGAAAAAACAGATGAACCATTTGATTCCAAAATTTCCTCACAGAATGCTTACTTGACTCCGTTTAAAGATCTTGAACAGCTTCCTGCAGCATTATATGCTGCCTCAAGCACCTCAATTCCAACTTGGCCCCACAGCCTGCCTAGACAGGATCACACTAAAACTGCAAAGGCAGACATTTCACTTTGAAAGGATTATTAATGAAATCTTGCTCTTAACACAGTGTTTTCACTCAGACATTGGAGAAAGTTCTCTCTACTCTGAGAAACTGTTAAAGTGGCTGACTTTGGGAGGGAATTGTCTGTAGCCTAATTGCCACTAGGACTTGTGACTTCAGTAGACTAAACTTGGAAAGCTGTGGTCAAATTTTAAATCCCTATGATGTAGATACTGTACTGTATGTCTAGTAGTTAAAGTATGTTGACATTACACTTTCTTTCTTTTGGCATGCTCATCATGAGATAATAGATGGTTGATATTGCTGTTTGGATCTTAATGGAAGAGACGATGAGGCACAATGTATACAGTATAGCTCATCACCATAGCAATTAGAGGGTCAGATAATGTAGCCTCAGACATGACTTTTTGCGTAAAACTACTAATATTTTATGTACAATAAAGCCGTGTAAAATGGTGGATTAGATACATCCGAGATCAGAGAAAACTGCATTGCACCAAAACACAGCATTAGTATGAAGTACATAGAATATTTTGAAACATTAGTATGCAATATCAAGGTTGTAGATGTTGAAGTAATGTACTAATTGCTTAAAACTGCATTATTGTTACTCAGATGCCATTAGACACTCACAAGCAATAAAACCATGCTTCAAAGATGAACCAGAACCAACATGAGGAAAGGCGAGACACATAACGAGATGATCACATATTCACAGCTCAGCGTTGGGTCGCACTTGCATGCATGAACAATCATTTAAATCTGCTTTCATAAGCATGTTTCATACATGCATCCTCTCGCTCGCACATAGCAGTGTGTTTTATCACAAATAGCCTTCTGTCTATTATCTCACCAGTACAACTGTGTTTTTCTTAAACACACTCCAGTAGAAATGCTTACAGTAGATGCAGAGAGAAATCTCCTTGGAATTCAGCAGAGGAAGCAAAAGCGACAGAGTTAAACAAACCCAACTGTCCCATAGCATGCGCATATAAATGGTTCTCCACTCTCGAACAAAGATGCACACACACACACATAACTCCATGAGCCCAACCGCACACTCTTGCCTCCTAATATGGTGACACTGCAGAGGAGGGGTGAGAGGGACGACCCATAATTCATCACCCCGAACCTTGGACATCTGGTGCTGAGTACAACCTGAGCGAGGGGATGACTTGGTATCACCGTCACAGCGCACGGGCGTCTGTCTCTCTCTAGGCTCTCTGAGCAATTGACTCATTAGCTCACTGCCGTCAGTCTGCTGATGAATTATTCATGTACTGGAAGGGTGGGGGGTCACAGGTGGCCACGGGTCTCCTGGGAGGTTCAGGCAGGATGGACAAGGGAGAGGGTGGTCTGTTCACCAAGACATCAGGCAGATGTTGGGTTTAGGGCATTCACAGCAGGACAGGCTTGTGTGTAAAATCTGTGGGTGGCTGAACATACTAAGGCCATAGTTGATGCTTGAAGTCCCAATCAGGAATTTATTTAAGAGTTTGACATAAATGGAAAATAAGCTTTTGGCAAATTTCCTAACCCATGGTAACTCAGTACAGGGCCCGTTCCTCTCATGTTGCTTAATTAATCCAGGCTAAAGTGATGTCAGCCAATTCAAATTATCTAGCTAATCCGCATCCGGCTAACTCTGTTCCTCAAACGCCGGTGGCAGATTGATTTGTCAAACTTGGATGCAGTTATCTTGGATATCTGCACACTCCCATTTTGACATAAAGGGAACATGAGTAGAGAGTCGAAACCCTGATCAGCAATCATACCACTGGCTGGCATGGCAGCATGGCTTAAAAAGAGAGCACCTTTGAACTGCGGGATGAAAGCTATGAGGAAGATGCCTTATCTAAGGATATATCTATGAAATCCAACACTGCAAAACCCTCTAAACTGAGACAAATCATGTGCAGTTGTGGTAGAAAATTGCAGATAAATTAAATGTATAAGTAGGCTATTTACAGTTGCATCTATAGCCCATATTGTACTATTGTAGTTACCAATCAATGCGTTGAAAATAATAGATTTTTGGAGTGTCCATCGGCCCTATAGCACTGTATTGGAGAGCTGCACACCCTGGCGAGCAAGACTTAAATAGCTCTATAGTGAAGCAATTGACAAGATTTTGGTCAGAATCGATCGGCATGATGGAAAAAGATGGGAATATAGGGTCCATGATGAAAATGGCTGGAATTATGCTGTAAAATTAGGGTTGTGTGTGATCCCTGTATTATGATGTCAAGTGCTCCTCAAATTAGGGTTGGGTACCATTCACATTTGAATGGATACCGGTACCAGTACCTGGAATTTCAGTACTTTAGTCTCTCTGTAATAACAAAAATTTAATTTCAGTTGTAAAAAATAAGTCCAAACTTCTCAATTTCAACATTGTTATTTATTTAGGACATTTTACACACCACACAAAATAAAACCCCTCCCTACCTCCCTCTCCCCTCCCAAACCCGTCCCTACAACCTCCAACCTGTCAGTCTGGCGGGGTAATGACGTCTTCTGCGCCAGGGTGAACCTCTGCGGCTCCCACTGTGACACGAGGGCAGGTTGACAGTGGGACAGGGTGACATGTCAATGAGAGCAAGAGTGTAAACAACACGACTCACAAGCTGATGATAATGATAACGCTATTAAAAATGCTAAGCTAACGTCAGCCAAGACAATGAAAAAAGCCCAGTTATTTCCAACAACAACTAGCTAATTAATTACCTGAACATGTCGAAGTTGTCGATGCCTCACTTAAAGTTTCATCGTCCACGGAGGGTTCAACTTCTTCGGCGCAGGCTGCAGGTGGGTGGTTGGTTTTTGTGGTTCCAAGTGTCAAACACAAATAAATAAAAATTCAATTTGTCAAAAATGTCTTTTATAATGTTCAGAACATGCTGCTTTATGTGAACATACTGACCATTCATGCAATTCATCACTCGCTTTTTCAATAAATCAAATCTTTTCGGCACTCCCACTTCAGTACCCTTTTCCCAGTGTCTTTTAGTGTGACACTTTTTACATAAAAATGCCAAAGATAAATGATTTTTTTGGTCTGCACTGCTGACTGTTCAACTGTCTTGCCACTTGCCAAAGAAACAACTTTGTCACGGTCAGCCATGTTTTTTGTTTACATTTAGCGTCGTGCGCCTGGAACGCTTGGAGGTCGGAAATCGGAACTTTCATCTGGGAAATTCCGACCTCCGACTTTGTCTCGAACGCAGCAATGTGTTGAGTAACACTGGTTATACATGACAATCTTCAAGGTAGAGCTTCCCACTCGAAGTGTTCAAAATCGCCGCCGTGTGAATACTGTCAATTGCCCGGTGTTGAACAAGCTGCAGGGGTGATGTAATCTCGCTCTCATGGTCTCGCTCTCTCTCTTTATTCTCTCACCCAGATGCGCTCTCAGGTACCAACATTTGGCACAGATTGATTTTACGTGAATCGGTACTCTGTAGTACCGACCTAATTTGGTCGGTATCTTTAAAAGTACCTAGTTCGGTACCCAACCCTACCTCAAATCCAACTTTTTGTCAAGGGTATGCGCATCTCACTCAAGACAAAACACAAATGCAAATTTCAGAGTTTAAGAATGTGATGTCCGTGGTTTTTGTAATCTGTTGAGTGAAGTCTCCAGCCTTTAACACTTTTAACATTTTATGCTCAGCTCTGGCACCACTGTAGGACTACTAATCAATGTATTGATTGATAAAATTTATACCATTATAATTTCAACACTACTTAAATTTTATTTGCTTTGGGACAGGCAGTGTATTGTGACCAATCTACTTTTATTGCAGCGATAAAATGTGTCGTGATATATTGAAAACTACCTCACAATACAGCATGCTTGGGAATTCAGTTTTGGTCTTTCAATGCGACAATGTATTTTAAAAATAAAACTCTATTGCAAGAATATGAAGGCCAATTAAGGTAGCCTAGTTGTGTGCATGTGGGTCTGTGTATTTTAGTGTATATTTGTACAATATTGGCACCCCAGGGGGCTGTCTTAATGACACGACGCTGCAATCTCCACTATAGATGCTGCCTGAATTACAATGGTTGTGTGTGTGTGTGTTTTCCAGTACATGTAAACAAATCAATATGATGAAGGCTTCAAAGAGCAAACATAATTACCATTGGAATGAAAGTAATTGCCTGAGCAGTAATTACATGCTGTAAAACTGTAAATCTCATACTTGCTAAATGACAAGCTCAGATACCTGCCACTTGTAGAAGCCTGTGGGGGCTGGGCATCTGAAAATGAGAGACTAAAATAAAAAAAACAACATGTAGACAAACCCTTGCGCCTTATCTTGCATGCGTCTCACATACTGAGAGGCAGCAAACACAGATTGGTTTGCCTGATTAACAGCACCTCTTAGATTAGGGAGGATCGTTGCCATTGAGTGGATAAGAGGACTATATAAAATAAAGCCTCTGTAGATGCTGGCTGTTACCCTAGGACGGGGCATCAGCTTGTCTAAGTCTCTGTCCAGCAGCAATGCAACCATAGCTAGTCGTTGGCATTTGCAGCATTGATTAGACTCTCAGAGAACTGCATTGTCTAACTTGACAGGGGCCAAACGGGCAGGTCTCTGCAAACAAAGGCTTACACAAAAGCAAAGAAATATCCCTCTCTCTTTCACCTTAGCATTTCATCCCTCTGCTGTATCGTAGCCTTGATTTGTGCCAGCTGGCTCAACTGCTCATGGGTTTTATTAACCTCTAATAGGTATGTCATTTGAAAGTGACAAATCTGACAGCTTTTTTACCTAGGGTGTATGGCGCTGGTGCTTTAATAGAGCCATCGGTCTGTTTCCTCCAGAAAAGACAGAAGGCTGTGGAGGAGCCATGTCTTTTTTTGTTGGTTTTCCCGCTGACTTAATGTGAGCTGCAGAGCAAAACCTTTGTTTCACCATGAAGGGGATTGAGGGGGATCCGGCGACAGTGTGTTCTGAGAAAGCAAGGGTTGAGACTTCTATTTCAAATCCCAACGACAGACCCCATTGCTGCGTTCTCCTCAACCCGCCCCTCATGTTGTGCATTATGCCGGAGCTGTGCAGTCAGTAGAACTGCCATTCCCTGTAATGTACTTTACATATAATAAGAACTACAGATGAAGCAGGAAACAAAAAAAAATGAAAGGCTCCGATGCCTGTGGTACAAACTTTATGGATGGCAAAATGAAATGTCTTATCAGTCTTGCTCTTTACAACTCTGAATTAAATGTGATGATAATGACGTTTATGTAAATCTGACGATGTGAATAGCTACAATTCATATTTGCATTCCTTGACACATCTCTGTATATTTGTTCTTCGATAATAGCAATAGATAGCAATGCACATTTGTACATCCACTTCAATCTGTAAAGGTGTCAGTGTAGACCCTGTATTTTTTTCCCAACATGATCTCACAAAAATATGTGAAATGACCACGACCTCTTAACACCGCATTACGTGGTGGTGGCACGTAATGTGTTAAAATTACGTTCCTCCACCACGAATTTGAAAACGTCCCAAAGGTTGGTTGTTACGGTTATGGTTAGGCAACTAAAACAACTTGGTTGAGGTTAGGGTTAGGGTTAGGTTAAGCTTAGGGTTAGGTTAAGGTTAGGTCAAGGTTAGGGTTAGGTTAAGGTTAGGGTTTGGTCAGGGTTACATAAGAAAAACTTTCGTTAAAAATGTAAACACCGGTGAAATGTAGTTTGAAAACACTGGGGATCGAACCCCGGTCGTCAGCATCGAAGGCAAACGTACGCCACCCCGACCATAACTCCCTTAATTTCCACCGTGCTATTTCAATGTCACAGTACTTCCTATCTAAAGTCATGTCTCCTTCATGTAACCATATCGTGCTGGGACCACGTAATTTTAACACATTACGTGCCACCGCCACGTAATGCGGTGTTAAGAGGTCGTGGCCATTTCACGTATTTCTGTGAGATCAGGTTGGTCAAAATGGACCACAAAACAGTTAACTAATACATTTTTATGGCATATACTTATCATTAGTTCACCAATTGATCATCCAAACAAATGCTGACATTATTTAATACAAGTTGTTACGTTATGTTACAAATATAAAAAATTCAGCCTTGCGTCTAACTATTTTACTGGTTAATCAATATTTTATCCTCGGTTTAATGCCCCACACAAAAATATCAATTTCTTGTCATGTTTTGCTTGTAATGTCTACCATGGTCTACACTCACCTTTTTCAGAATATGTACCTAATCTATATATCCGCTGTCATTCTTTAGTGACAGCTGATATATTAACGGGGACCTGCATTTACCACACCTCTTGTAGGACTGTCTCTCATGCCAGCCTGCAGGAACTTCAAGCCGATCGATCCGCAGGGCTACCATGACGCTCCGGGTCTCACGCTGCCCTCCCTCTGTTTTAGCTTCTTCTGTTATAGGCTTCTTGTTTTGTTGCAGAGGGACCAGCAGTTGCAGTCTTGTCCATGTTACCACTATCTGCCAGATTTGCTTCACGGTATTCAATATAAGCAACTAGTCTGCATTCAAACTGTGTCTGTTTTCTTCCTGGTTTGGTTTGACTTTCTGCCGTATCAAATGCTGCCTATGTCACATGACAAAACTATTAGGCCTACTCTACATTCTGATAGGCGGCTATGTTGTGTCTGTTCCACGTGGGTCACTTGTAAATCGGACCAATCGTCAGCCACAAACATAAATACCAAGTGATGGACAGAAAATTCGACAAATTACAAAACGATGTGATTTTTAAAAATATATATATTGGCTCATGATATGCCCCTGACCTTCGGAGGCCCTGGGGCTGAGGCCTCTGTAAGCCTGTGCATTGAAGCGGCTGTGGTGCTACTCTCTTCCCTCCCGTCTCTCCCTGTATTTGAGCTAGGAGAACAGAAAAGCTACGCCGACATGGTACACGAAACAATCGCTGAAGAAGTTTACTGCATTAAATTCGATAAACTCTATGACAAAAACAAAAAACAATATTTATTTACTGACATGAAAATCACATTTTTGACCATAACTCCGCAAAAACAAAACACAGTGTTGATTTTCTGCAGGGAATCCCTTGACAGGGAGTAGCATCTGCTCACCAAGTTTCAAGTTCCTAATTGTGTAACACGCATAGGGGTCCGTGCTACAACCATACCACTGCTACAATTGTTCTGGTTCTCCCCTACTCACAAAGTTACACACACGTCACATATAAACATAACCTTATTGTTCTTTGTTGTCATTTTAGTTCTTAGACTTCCATCTCTGAGATCCACAACTAAAAACAGCCCAACAGAGAAGATGTTTTTCTTCAGTAACTGAAGCAGCTCTGGGTCTTTCATCCAATTCTGCAGATCATCACTGAAAGCATGTTGAAATCCTGGACCCCAATTGGACTCGGCACCATGTCTGCCTGTTCCAAGGAAAAACGTCCGCTGTACCGAAAAGGTCGCTGACTACCTTCCATCAAGGACGAAGTCACCTTCCTCTGGAGGAGAATCGAGTCCTCTGAGGCACTGTGTGGCTTGTGAGCCTACTGTTGGAAGTAGGTCAGCTCACCTCTTTGATGAAAGTTATGTTATTTTCTTACTGTATTCTCGTTCCCGATGTGTGACTTCCCCAGTATTTGACTAGTGTAGTGTATTCTCTGGCCATCGCTGACACCGCTCTCCCTAAAAATCATTTGTGGCACACAGCAGCGATTCAGCAGCCACAGGTGTTGTTGTGACAGACAGATGGATTGAGCTACACATGTTTTGCTTCTGCGCGCAACACTTTTATGGTCTGTGTTTAGACTCACAGCTGTTGTGTCAGGTGAGAAAAACAAATTTAAATGTATCCATGAGGATCATATTATCATTACCACGAATACGGATATGGAGCAATGCTGTACACATTTTATCAAGCTCAGCCACCTCTACATAATGGATGGTAATTTCTTTGAACATGACTGTTAATAGCGGCACGGTAGCAATCACAACCATTTATTAGGTCTCATGATGGATTGTCTACATTTTGACTAGACCTACAGTAACACGTTTAAACTTTAAATCACTCTACAAGGTATTTGTTCACCTACAGCCTGTGTGCAGATGAGGGATTTCACTAAAATGGTTATTGATCTTGGTTAGTCAGAGCTACCAAGTTGTGGTTTTGTTTCTGGCACATGATCTTCTCTTTGAACCTTCTCTGCTGGCCCTCAGAATCTTTTTTGAGTGTAGGCATACTGTTGCCAAACAGAATCCTCTCAGCTGGTCCGTGGATAACCTCATCTCCAACATTTATTCAAGTGACACTGGTTCATGTATCCTCTGTTTTGTCAACTGACATGGTGATAAATGACTACAATAAGCAAACTGTTGGCATTTATATACATTTATATGGCTAAAATACGGAACATACGGATGAGTAGTCCCTCAAAAATACAAGTGTTGTGTATCGCCAGAGTTGTGGCTCCGATCCTGCTTTGTGGTACTTTGCGCTCAGCCAGAACTGACACATAATACTGGCAATGCTTTGGAAGGGTTTTGTGGTGTTTGGTATGGTCTTGATTTAACAGAAATTGAAACTGATCAAACACATTAGGTTTATATGTTCTTTAAAAAACAAAAAAAAAAAAAAAACATCAGGCTCGGGCTGAGAATTCTCATAAGCTCTGAAAGGCTAGGGCCTAAATTTGAGGTCCGTGCAGGGCTCTGCTGTAAGACAGTACTCACGACTTGATGACAGGGTTTGTGACGGGTAGACCTGATGAGGGCGATGCAGGAAAATGGCGGGTAAGGCCGAATGCGGGCGGGTCCAAACACAGCCAAACGTTGTCCTCCGGAAGCATGTAGAAACAGGGCTTGAACAGTTCTGTTGTACTCCTGGATTTCCTGGTCCTTTCTCTCCCTATGCGGTACAACTGTCCAGTTCCTATATCCATAAAACTCAACTAAACATCACAATAGTATCGCAATCTAATATTAGCTTATCTGATAGCTCGTTCATATAAGCGAAATGCTAATCGCTAGCCACGATTAGCATTTCTTTAAACCGTAACATTTAGCTACAGTAATGTTACAACACTAAAAATAATAACAAAGTCATGCTTTACCTTAACAGCGTTCACACATAATTCCCACGTCGTCAACCCAGTTAAGATATTTTGAAGGTGTTTCAGGACAGATAGCCCTTCTCTGCTGCTGCTTCAAGTCCTGTCTGCTCTACCTAGCTTTGCAGTTAGCTCCAAGGCCCACCTCTCTTGAATTCCGATTGGAAGATAGCAATTTAATCACCAATCAAATATCTACCATTTTGAACTCTTCTTTTTTCTTTATAATTATTTATTTATTTGTAAACTATATAAATTAACTGCAATTCACCCAGGGCTACATGTATTTTGCATAATTTGTTCAGAATCAATCCAAACTCACGTTGGTTTTCTCTCCCATTTAGATCACGTGTTAAATCTTCCTGTAGAGCTTACTCTTGTGTTGGAAATGGCATGTCCAATCATAATTTTTTTTTGTGAAGGTATCTCCAGGTGAAGAATGAAATTCAAACTTCATCCTTTTAGACCCAACTGAACCAATTCAGTTGGTTGACCAAGTGGTGATATTATTATTTTGGATTGGCATACTCAGTCTCAAACCAATCAGATTTTGATTTGTATTCTCTCAGATGCCAGCGTCTAGCAGGCCTTAGTCAGGTTTTCTTTCCAACCAAAGACTACAGCAGCTGATTTCACTGATAGGTTCCTCCACTGCCCTAAGATGTTCCCAAAAAAAAGTTTGGAAATGGTACTGGTCCTTTAAGACAAAGACCACCCGTTACCTCAACAGTTCCTCCATGAGAGCTGTCACCCTATTTAACCGGCCCTGCTAAGATTCATTCCCACAAACCCCGACAATCTCTGGACTTTACATTATACAATAGAACTGTCTGTAAACCGGGACTCTGATAATACTGCTATTGTCAAGGATTCAACCAGGTCACTGGCATTGTGGTTTAGAATATTTGCCCATTAGATTGAGGCTTTGTGAGTTTAAATCCCAGTCAGGTAATAGCACACCACTCAACGTGATAAAGTGTCTTACTGTAGGAGGAGTGAGCACTGCCTGAGGAACACCTTGTCTTTGGGGTGGATATACCTTAACAAGAGACAAGAATAACATAACAGTGATAAATTACTAATACGCTTTAGATGGGTCAATATCACCATAGGCCTTTGGGACATCAACATCGAAACATTTTGGCCTTGATTTCTGACTTATTGAATCTTTTATTGCATAAAGGTGACAATATACTACTCAGAAAGCATTTTGCTCAAGCTCAAGCATGCACAAGTTCTGGATTTGGTGTCAAATGTGTGTGTGTGTGTGTGTGTGTGTGTGTGTTCTTTTTTAATCCATCTCATTTGAACTTTGTTTTCTAAATGAAAACAAAAGGAGACATTGGATCAAAGTTTTGATTTCATTGTTTGGTCTCCTCTTATCTAACACTAACTGCTGCAAAGCTCTCATGATATTATTGGATTATTATTATTTTTTAAATCTTAAAATGACAGGGCGCTCTAGAACAAGACAGCACCATCCATGAGACAGGAGAAAAGATTGAGGCTTCATGATGAAAGGTAATATGTAAATCTTTATCAATAAAATTAATAAATAAGAAAATAATCATGAAAAAGTGTCACGGATATTCACTTTTAAGTTTTTGCAGTTTTCTTGTGTGTTTCTTGTTTCTTGAGACATTTCACCACAGACTGCTTATGATTGAATACTCGAGTAAAAAAATATACTCCATCTAGTAGTGACCAGATGCTTAAACTGAAACTCATCTGATTATTAATCGAAGAGGAATAGAAGAGGAAATTAACTTAACAAATGCATGGAAGTCATCATCAAACACAATGACTATCATAAGGAAGTGAGCGTGTGTACGTGTGTGTGCGTGCGTGTGTGTGTGGTGGGTATGGTTCCTGTTTAATGATATCTAAAATGTTGTGATGAAAAGTTTCAGAACTACAGCACCCAACAATGAACCCTTTTCAGCCTTATTTGTTGTGGGTGCAGAGAATATCAGCCTTTCCAGAAGCGGAGAAGGTAAATATATGCATTTCCCTCAACTGCCTACAGTATATATCTGGCTTAAGAAGCTGTAGGTGGTGCTTTAATTATTTCTTCCCTTCCTTAATCATTTATTTTGAAAGCCTTGGCTACTCATCGATAGCAGAGAAATGAATGTTATGTCTTAAAATGTCCCTTCCTCAGGTCCTCCTCAAACTGTCAATAACGAGTTGGGAAAGGAGCGATCCTCAGCCATCTCCAGTGCTGCTGATGCATACGAGATCGGAAGAGCACACG
>OMOV01044879.1:1784-14208 GCA_900312565.1 Beryx splendens | reverse complement strand
AAACGGGAGCAATTTATCCAGACTCGATGAGGAAAAACTTTTTGTAAATGAAAATAAGCCTCAGTAAAGAGATATAATGCTGCTTTGTCTCTGCTAACTTTGCCTTTGGGCCGTGAACATATCAGTCGAGTCAGTGACGCCGCAATGCATTCTGGTTGTTGTAGGAATTCCCATTAAGAGCGATATGGGGGATTTACAGCCGTTTTCTCAGTTTTCTCTGGTCATCGGGCTCCAATTGTCACGTGGAGGTGTGGTGAGGACCCAAATGCAGGACAGCGAGGCAGGTGATGATCAAACCCCAAGACTGGGTGTTTAATGTAACGGTTGCAGGTGACACAGGAAACCAAAGACGAGAGCTCTTCACACATAAACTGACACATGTAACAGAAAGCAATGATCCGAAAAAGACTGACTGGGGAACAAGACTAATATACACATGGAGAGGTGATTACGAATCAGAAACAGCTGGGGCAAACAGAACATGGTAGGCACGTAGAACTAAGAACTAGACAGGGAACATAATACACATAGAAATACAAAAACTAGACAATGAAACGGCAAAAAGTCAGAACCGTGACACCAATTTCAGAACTAATTGCACATTTCTACTACATAGGTGTCCTAGTTTTAATAAATCATCATATTAACAGCGGTAAAATAGGCCTTTAACATATGCACATTTATTTCCAGGATGGATTCCCCCTGTACTGGAAAATCTGCTAATTTCAGAATCATCTTCATCAGCTGAGCGTGTGGTTTAAATATTTAACAATGTGCGGATGGATACATAACTCCTCAGGAAAAATAACTGTGTTCTTTACTGCCTGTTCTTAAACAGAGAGCAGAAGAAAATGTTACGGTTTAATTACCTATTTGTTTTTCGAGCGCTGCTTCCCCCCTCTTTCCTGCGTCAAATGTGTTTAACAATCTGCAGCACCCTCCTCCCTCCAGTCTGGTCCTTTGATTTTTCCCCAAGACAGCCTTGTAACTATGCAGGCGGTGACATTTCGGGGACAGGATTACACAGGCTGAGTGACGCCTTCAGTGATGGCCTTGACTAACGCGTTGTCACAAATTGAGACAAGTGTCAGACCTGTATGAATTCATCACAAAATTAATAGTGTGGCTTAAACCCTATTCCTGTTACTGTGCCTGTGTATATGTTCCATAACTGTAACTAACAGGGATAAATGAGGCATATATTCACTACTGACTTCCCATGACCCTCAAAAGCAGTGTTTTGCTTCAGCGCTTGCGGTTGACTGATATGAATTTAAGACTTTACCGGTGAAAGCTAGCAATCAGTTATGGTACTTTTCGGTGCCTTTGAGAAGGGCAAAAATCCTCTGAGCAGTGTTTTGGTGTAAAGGACACAGCGATGGCAAGTGTTAGAAAAATACATTTTAGCAGTGAGATCAATCCACTTTAAAACGATAGTCGTTGCTTCTCTTTCTTTGCTCTCCCAGTATCTGCATTTAATCTCATATACATCAGTCCCACTATGCTGAGGTTTTTTTTAGGGTTTTTTGCACATTGGCAGCTCCAAATGGCAGTGAAAGGCAGCTTATTTTATTTTTTTTTAAGATTTATTTTTGGCATTTTATGCTTTATTGAGCGTGAGACTGTGAGAGAGAGACAGGAAGGTATGGAAGAGAGAGAGGGGAGGACATGCAGGAAGTGACCGCGGGCCGGATTCGAACCTGGGTCGCTGCGGGAAGGACTGAGCCTTAAATGGTAGGCGCTCTACTCAGTGAGCCACTGGGGTGCCCCCAAGAGGCAGCTGTTTGAACCCCGAAATCCTGTAAGGTGACGTCAGCAAACTGCACACAGCACGCTTGTTTACCAAAGGATACCAAAGGGATGAGAGAGGCAAAAGATCTCATGTTGTGTCTACACCCGAAACCAGAATTTAATTTAGGCAAACAGGGCAAATCTACAAGGTCTCAATTAGTGGGGACGGGACGCTCGTCTCTGTTGCAGCCCCACTTTGTGATCTAGGCTGATAAGACGGGTGTATTCATATATTAAACTCTTGCCTAGTGCAGCTGTGGCTTTTAAAATAAATGTTGGTGTTACTCGATTTGTGCTGCTGTCTATCCATCATGGTCAGCACTGAACCAAAAAACAAGAGCAACAAAACAGCTGTCCCTCCTTGGTGTGCTCTGGATGTTTTCTGTTGTTTACTGGAAGTAGATGACGGAAGTTTGCGGACGCCTGCGGTGGCTGACTCTCTGAAACACTGACACTGGAGCGGATATTATTAGCCTCCTACTGATCTCATTTACAAAGTGATTGGTTTTTGTGTGATGCCTACGTGTCCTGCTGAGATGCACAGACTGAGGCACACCCAAGAGTGACTCCCTCTTTCTCACTTCCTCACCCAGGCCCGCTGTGTGCACCGCAATCGCAAGATAACAGGATTCCACACCCAAAGGTGTTACACAAAACACGGACAGAGCCTCTCACCAGTTACAAATGCAATTCCTTAATGCTGCATATTCTGATGTGCTGCAAAGTGGATTATGTTTTGGAGACTGGGAAGCTGCTGAAGTTTAAGATTGTTTTTTGGGCATATGCAAATGTATTGTTGTTATATCAGCCACTAAGAACATCTAGGAATTGATAATGCCCAACGCTTACACTGTGAAAAACATCCATCTTAACGAGTCATTTAGTCTCATATTCATCCTTCAAATCTTATTTTTCTTAAACCAAGAGAAAAATTCTGCCAGTGGGGCGAGATAAATCCACTTTCCTAGAAATGAGTGTCAACATCTTGAAACAAAAGTCAGAAAAGACAAAACAGACAAAAAATATTAAGAAAATTTCACTTAATTCTACAAAATCCATACAAACAATTTGATTTGCATTGGAAACAAGGAAATTATCTAACCCCACTGGCAGATTCCTTCACTTGTTTTAAGAAAGTTATGATTTTAGGACTCAGTAATATGACTGGAGATTTCTGCAGTGTATGTTACACATTTCTGGCTCCCTGTGTTTATTTCCTCCACAATCATTCTTCTCATTGGATGACTTACCTGCAGCTCCCCACAGATAGCCTAAGCAGGCTTACATTAATCAATTCATATCACATTTCCATTCAGTTATTTCCTGTTGCTATTTAGATCACGGCCCGCTTTACAGTACAAGGACCAGAAAGACTGTCAGTTTGTCCTGGATATACTGTACGTAGTCTCTGCCACTCAATTTAAAAAAAGACAAAATTCCACTCCCTTTCTCATAAATCATCATGACAAAGATAGAGAGGCTACATGCTGTTTGTTTATTTATTTATTTGCATGTTTCTTTGTTTATTTCTATGGCAGGGTGATCTGGCTTTTTCTGCCACATCCATCTAGAGAAGAAAGGGTTGAAACAAAGGTAGCGGCGCCGCAGCGAAGCAGAGTGCCATTCAGCGTGTATCGTTTGAGTGTCGGGCCTTATCTGTGACCTTTTCTCAAGGCCCATGCTCTGAGATTCTATCTGGTTCATGAAAAAGGACAAGTGGGCAGTTTAAATTCGAGCTGAAATTGCCTTGATATTGTCTTAGTCTCTGGATGGGTTATGCAGTCAGGGAGTAGAGTTGTTTTCTCTTTATCCATTTCTCCTGGGTATTATTTTTTTTCTAGGCAATTTTTCATTTCGCTATCACGGCTTCTGCAACTTTTTTTTGTTCTCTGTCCTTGACATTCCTCTATAGTGACTTTGTATTTCGCTGGCCAATTTGTAGTAGGTTCACAGTAATCAAAGTCCTATAAGGAACTGGTCACAGTGTAAACTCTTCACTCGCAGAAAATCTATGTTGGCAATTGCAACAGCAGTGATAGGCTGTCATCAATTCACCCTAACTCGACCATAATTGATGTTTTGTTTGATTTGCCAAATTGTTTATTGCCTGCAGATTCATTTGCATGTGATTCTCCTGTGTTTTTTTGTGTGTTTTTTTTCTGTAGTGGCTGGTCATTTTGTTGCAGTCGAAATCTCAGGGGCTTCCTTGTGTTCTCTTTATAAAAACGGAAAGGAAAAGAGCAAGGACAGGAGGCATGTGCATGATGTGCACATGAGGATGAGAAAAGGAGAACCAACAGAGAGAGTGAGGGGGGAAAAAACAGACGACGGGAGCGGGATGGAGGACTGCGGAGAGTAAACAGGAAAATTGCAGATGAAAGCTTGAAGATGTTGAGGGATTTTCTGGATGTGATTGGCTGTCTTTGTGGTCTCAGGTTTTATAATCCTGCCCTGTGATGCTCTAATCTTCCCTTTCTTTTGTATAAAGTAAATACCCTCATTACACGGGGCAAAGCTGACGACGTGTTATAAAAATGGAAATGAAGGGCCAGTAGAAACCCTTTATTAAATACTTCCCTTTCTATACATGCCCTGTCAGGCACTGGCAGCCGCACGATTGCCGTAACAGATAATCTTGGCGCGGCGTGTGCGACCTAAAGCGGGGGCTCGTCGAGGAACTTCGCGGCTTTTGTGCGATGGCAAAGCAAACAATGACGCCTCTGGATTTCCTCGCCCCAGCTTTCTGTCAAGTTGTGTTTTGTGCGCTGTAATTAAATGGGAGAATTAAACAGCGATTGGTACATTCATCCCTTCTTGAATCCAGGTCGCTCATTTTTGCCATCTGCTCAATTTTGGAAAACTATTTGGATTCATGCACATTCTCCCTCTTTTTTTTTACACTGTCTTTGTAATAAACCATTTCCTGATCGAAATGAACCGTGAGTGTGAGAGGCTTTGTGGTGTGAAGGTTAGAAGACCTTGCTAAAGGGGGAAGACTAGTGCATTTGCATAATGTTTCATCTCATATCTCTCAGCATATAACATGGATTGCCAGTGTTAAACCTCATCACCTGTGGCCACAAATGCAGATGACAGCATATACTGTAGCAATAATACAGTTATTAATTTTCTTTTTCCCATTTACATTAAAGAGTTGAATTGCATCGCATATTTCAAGGGCAGATTTGTCCTGATCTCCAGCTCACATCTATCCACTAATCAGCATCAAGGCCTTCTGTGAAGCTTATGGTGTAGCATAGATGTTCTTTATCTGTTTGTAATCAGCGCTATTCATGAAACCTCTCTTTCTGGTGCAATGATATTTTGCCAAACGGTTTTTGGTATAAAAGTATTTCAAATTCATGATCTGAATGGCAAAATGCATTCGTGGTGAAGCTGCTTCCCATGAGAAAAAGGGTTTAAAAGGCTGTGAAAGCTACTGTAGTACATTAATGGAAAAGATGTGCTGTATCTGCCATGTGCTGGGGCTTTACTGTTTTAGTTAAACTCATCACAGACGATGCTTATATGCACACAACAATGTTATTATTGTCCTTAATTTGCTTGTGAGAATAATTTGTAAGTAGTTTATATGGATAGCAGAGGAAGGTTCTGCTAATATTTTTGTTTTCGCTCAATCATGCGTTTAATTCAATAGATTGTCATTTATTTGCTCCCTTATACAAGCAGTGTCAATCGCTTCCCTGTCATAACGCTGTTGCATCCCTGCCCTCCCTGTAACTCCCCCACATATAATTCACTGCTGAGGCTCAAGGCAGGAAGGATGGATGTAAACAAAGGTAGCAGCTGTAAAAATTAACAGCCCATTGTATGTTGGGCAAGTGCGACAACTTGTGGAAAGTGAGATGAACAGTGTTACTCAGAGTGGGCTGTTGGCATCCATACAACCCTCCGATATGCACCACGCCACATCTTAACGCTGGCGTTATTACTCTAAGTGTGGCCTTGATTGAAGCAACAGAATTCGATTAAGGTGTTCACGTGACGATCTCAGCTTTCTCATACATTCAGATCAAAGCATTGATCCATTATATCATTGATTGAAAGCAGTTTGGGTTTATAGATCGGCTTTCCCTACTAATAGAAGCTGCTCCTTTTAATATCAGTTCAGCCTGTTATTAAAACCTTACTTTGGTGTTACCGAGACTAAATTGACCCTCGCATTCACTGGTGGCTTATTGAAAAATTCTCTTTTCCATATTCATTCATGGAACATGAGCTGAAAGCCTGAAACTGCCTAGCTGTACCTCCCAGAGCCGGGTTTTCCCCTAGGCAAGTCATTATATCATAGCTAGTGGACTCTAAGCCCTGTGAGGCCGAGTGTGTTTTGAGGAGAGCAGAGAGTAATCATGTGCAGTCTAATTTGCGGTTTTGGAGATTGGTAGAGAGAGACAAGGCCACTTAAAGACCCTTTCACCCTCTCTCCTGACCGCATTCATTTCTCTCCATTACTTGAACAATGTAACCAGAGGCAACGGTGACCCTGCTGACATTTGTGACGCGCTGAGGTTTTAACACAAAGAGTTTCATACAAAATGTAGGAGAAAGCCTTTCAAAAATTGTCTACCCACAAGTAGTCATTTTCCCACCATGTACACAGTGCTATTTTATAATTTGAATAGACTGTACCCACAAATCTGGCAAAATCAAAAAAGATTGGCAACTAAATTTGGGGTCACAGGAACAGGTGTTTTCTATTCTGTTCTGTTCTATTCTTTTCTGTTCCATTCAATGCTCAAGGTCGCTATAGCCTGCTGTATTGGCCGCTGTGGCACTCGTTTGTCTTTGTGGTGTCTCTGTGTGTGTGTGTGTGTGTGTGTGTGTGTGTGTGTGTGTGTGTGTGTGTGTGTGTGTGTGTGGGTGCATGTCAGCGAGCACAGTGACACAGGGCGAGGATGAGAGAGAAGCCGACACTGTACACTTGGCTGTTGTTTCACCGTCCCTAGTGTTAATAATGCATATTCAGCCTGCGTCCGCTATGATGCATCACTTTTGCCTCATTATTTTGAGAAGTAGGACTCGGCCTGTCCTGTAAGTGCGCCCATTGCATGCATGCCGACCTCTGTGCAGCTCATTTGCTTGCTGATCACAGGATATTGTTTCATGGAGTGCACCTTTTGATGGGGCGCCCACTTCTCCTGTAGAGCTCATTTATTTCCTGATCATGTTTTTCTGATAACCTTTAAGTGCCCCTTTTTGTTGGCACCGACTGTAGGAAAGATATATTTTGTCACTGATATTGACTAATTAAATGAACTAATTACTAACTAATTAATTAAACCTCACATCCAGATCCTATTGAACAAATTCAGTTTATTTTTGTAGGTGTGCAGACTGTCTAAATAGTGCCCTCACTTGTAAAATAATCAATTGAAAACAGACTATTATTGGCGTGCACAAAGCATATAACTTTATTTAACTGTAAAATGGACATAGCAATGCTACATTTGATTGTAGATATGCAAATTGGACGTTTAGGAGTTTTTGCTCACTTCCTGCGTTTTCTTACTGTTTTCCATCACTGTGGGGTTTTTTCCACTGCCTTTATCACATCACCAGACATTTGCTATTTTTCCCCTAGCTGTTTTTCAAAGTATATATTTATATTTAAGTATTACGAGGTACTCCCAGTTAAGAAGAGGACATAAATTTCAAGTCTTTTGTGTTTTCTGTTTAATTTTACGGACTGTAGCTGGCAGAAGCGTCTTGCTTTGGTTTGTCTGTTGGCTTGACTGGGTTGTGATTGACAGGAGGCGGGTCCTAACGTAACCGCAGAGCGGAGAGCGTTAGCTATTGGTTGAAAGGTTTATGCTGGCCTGGAAAATGCGGAAATCGGAAACATAGTTACCCAGAAAACAGCACCTTGCCTCTTCTTGTTTACAACAGTGAACGGAGCTTCTTTCAAAACGTTAAAGTTTAACGCCATGGTGTTACGCAACTTCGCAAAACGAGATTGGCGGCCTCTCGTTCACAGTGATGGATTACCTCTACCTACTAAACTAGAAGTCTGTGGAGTTTGGAATTGAGTGGGGGTGATTGCGCCCGAGAGGTTTGGCAAAACAAAAAATATCTTTGATTGTGGCTCATGCATGTAAAAACTGTCACAATTAACATTAAAAGGATGGAAAATGTAAAAAACATGAGCAAAAACAAATCAGGCTGTAATTTTCCTTTAAATAGATAAATGAATGAACTGATAGAGAGGTGGAGGGATAGATGCATGCATTCCTGTTAGGACCACAACACTCTTGTAGGTTTTTTTTTTTACTGTCACACTGTTTCTGCTTTCTTTACTTGGTTCCCCTCCAGTTCACTCTCAGTGTGAGGGGCTCTTACTTCCCGCCTGGCAGTGCCGTAAATTGTTTCTGTCAGCCCAGATAAACAGACCCCTGGGTTTGTCCATCTCCCCTGCATACAGACACACACCTTTCCACACATGCAAGCACAAACATGCACCCACAGCACAGCACAGCACAGCACAGCACACACACCCCACCCACCCACACACACAGCGTAGGTTCATAACCCTCTTCCATCAATCTCTGAACATACAGATTATGGCATTATCAACCAGCTAAGGATTAACTCTTTATGTCCTTGTTTTTGAGGCTTGTTTTCTTGTTTGCTCCAACATTAATATTCCCCTCTTCTGCAAGGTATCAAAAGGTTCATCTTATTAAAGCAGATGTGGATGGATTTTTTCCGATGCCTTGCCGGTGACGTGGGAGGGAATGACTGACAAGACTGTAAGTAATCATGGAGAGGAATAACAATGCGGCAGTCACCTCCAAAAAAAAAAGCATATGTGTTAAAGTCTTGAGGTGGAGAAGATGATGAAAATGGATTTAACACAGAATGCTTATATGTGGCTGAAGATTGTTGTCCTCTACATGTGACAGGAAACCTACCTCCTCACAGCAAATTGGAGGCAATCAAGAAGGGGAAAAATATATATAACACATCTCATGGTAACTATTGCTGAAGTTGACACTGGCAGAGAGAGAGAGCGCATGAGAGATTGAGAATTTCCCAACAAAGTATCCATCAGTTCCATCATTTTCAACTGAAATTGATTTTCTTTGAACAAGGATATCATCTTGCTTCATGGTTTGTTGTCACAGATCCTTGTGCAAACAGATTCATTTTTCCTCTGATACAGTGTGATAGTAATGACAATTCTTTTTTTTTTTTTGTATTTGTTCAGGGACTTTCTTATGTCATCTTTGGTTCAGACGTAATTTAGTCAGACAGTTTTGTTCCCTGTTGATTTGATATAATGAGACGAGGCAGCATTTTAGTTGTTTGTTGAAGCATTTTGCTTTTTATCCCAAATGTCTCCGAAAAAAGAATAAATAAACAATGAAGGCACTGATGCGGTATTTTGATTAAATCTGATGTGTAGTATAAATAAAACATACCGTAGTTTAAGACTGGCACAGCAATGAACATATTTAAAATGACTTCACATACAGTACATAAACATTTTAAGATCTAATAATTATCTTTAATATATAATATGAACAATATAATATCTTGCAGTTATCCTCTTGACTTGCTGTTCACTTATGAGCCTTTCCCCATGCTGCTGTTGACATTTCCAGCGGAATATCATTCATATTCAATTTTTGCATAGGTTTTTGTGTGAATGGATGGATGGATGGATGGATGGATGGAGGAAAAAACGAGATGAATGAATGAATACAATATTATACTGCTTTCCTGTGGATGCCAGGAAGCTTAAACTTGGCAATAAAAGCACGGCAAGGTTAGAGTTGATTGTCTCCCCTCTCAAACTGCACAGCCTATTATTTTATGACTTAATATTATATTGATGATTTTTTTATTACTTCCTGCAGTAGCTTGTACTGAACAATTGCATGCAGCGTCTTAATTAACGCCGAGTTTAAAAACATCCATACGAGAAGAAAAGGGTCAGCCATAACATAATGATAGCCAGAGGCCACAAGTATTCTTAATCATCGGGTCCCTCATCAGCGCTGGTCATAGGAAGTAAATCCTTCATTAAGCCGGAGCTTCTTGCAGAGATAGCATATTAAGATTTGTTTACTAGAAGCCTCAAAGCTTGGAATAATAGAGGTCTCCTCCGAAGAGGGAGCGGAGTGGGACTGCGAGCAGTCGAGGGCACTCTGTTTTGGGAAGGGCTGAATCTGAAGAGATGAAAGTGCTGCTTGTTGTCTGTCGACGTGATCAACAGCACAGGCACTCTGATTTACGGCTCCCCTCTCTCTTTGTGTCTCCCTCTTTGTTTCTCCCTCACGCACGCACGCGCGCACACACGCACGCACACACACACACACACACACACACACACACACACACACACACACATGCATACACTATGATCTACTATTTTGCACACACACACACACATTTTGCCTCAAATTGTGCTGAGGGTGATGCAGAGAGAGGGAGTGGTCTCTCCCGGAGAGCTTAGCTGGGCTAAGTGTAATTGCATAGGTGGATGGGAGACTAATAACGGTCTTACAGAACCAAATTATTGCTGTTTTGCCTGCAGAGATACTCCAAAGCAGCCTTTTCATGTAGCTGTTACTTTCCGTCTTGAGGGGGTACGACTCACATTTTCTGTCTGCTTGCCGCGGCTTCGCTGTGCCCTCTTCCACCCCCTCAAACACAGATTCTGTTACAGCCGAGATGAGGTATGAATTGGAAAAGGTATGAATATTATATCCCAGAATAAGTGATCATTACACTGAGCATTTCAAGGTTTCGTGTCGCCCTCTCTCTTCTGCCTCTTTGTCATCCTTTTATGGTTCTTCCTGTTACTCAAGCACTAATCTGTTCGTTTTTATAAAACGCATGGCAAAATGAACATTACATGTATGAGAATGCAGTGGCAACACATCACCTCGCACTGCTTCCAGAGGATGATAAAGCTTTTTTAATATGTATGTGTGTTATCTGTATGTATAAACATACAGATCTCTTGTGGGTCAAAACTATCTGCTATTGTTCTACTGTAGCAATAACTGTGTTCATCCTGTTCAGCAAAGCCTCCAGTGGGCTTTCCCATATCTCATCCAATCAAATATCCTGTCTAAGGTATCTAGATGCTATCACAGTATTCAGAGATTTCCATAAACCTCTTGCAGGTGTTGTCCACCTAAGGGAACATAACAGAGAATAGCGATTGATTTTGGTATCTGTATTTGAAGACGCTATTGATTAGCGATGACGTGTGTCTTTGTAAACAAGAGGAGGCAACCATCTTGGGACCTTGTCGCAGGACAGACAGTAAATTGGTCACACGACACTGCAGGATATTATCACGTGTAGTCACAGTTTAAAAAAGCTGAATAATATATTGTCACAGGAGCAATATCTGTGTTAACAACAGTCTAAGCCATGGTGAAGCTTTTTCATGCCTATGACAATATGGCATTGCTGACTGTCTTGTTTCCATGTTGTACTCTATTGATTTCAGATGCAACTGTAGAAGAATCTGCACCTGAGTGGTTATGATTGGTCACGTAAATTCTACTACTATCCCCTGTAACGCTCACAGCATTGTCAGTCTGTCAGTATATCAGTAAATTAATCCGTACTTCACTATTTTGGTCTAAAGCATGCCACGGTCAGGATTCTGTAACGCCCTTAAACCCTTAAACGCTGCACTATCGAACGTGTGCTATCACTGCTGTGTACCGTACCTTGCAAGCATGCAAGGCAAGGCTCAACAAGCCCAGTGGGAATGTGAAAAAAACAAACATTCAAACACTGGCGAGTTTCAAATGGGGAAGCACTTCAGGTTTTCAGGGGAGTGAATTGAGTCAGAGGTATTGACTGGTAACTGGGAGAGCAGAGGAGACCTAGGGGGCCACTTCTAATCCACGCTGACCTACTCTTATCACGCACAGCCAAGGTCAAGAGTCTAATGAGGATGGGACGCCATTAGAGCAATTAGACGGAACTACCTTGTTTCTGGGGCATGGAGAGCCAGGGGAGCGGGGGCGAGAGAGAAGCAAGACAACCACAGTAGGAGCCAGACCAATGATCTGCCCAGCAGCTGCTTCTCTTTCTCTCTCTCTCTTTCTCTGTTTCCCTCCCTCAGCCTCCCTCCACCCTCTCTCTACTCCTCTTCTGCCAAACACACGCCAAGCACTCGAAGGCAACAGCACAGTGTTACAATAGTGACACTCGGTGGCAAAGACGCTCTCTGACAGTGACGTAGCTGCAGGCATTCAACATGAACAGAAGGCTGGTAACCCCATAGAGATTGCAGTGATGTGGTATATCATTTGCACTACTACATTTGCTATGTTACAGGGGAATACCACTCAAATTAATTCACATATATATCTTTTTTTTCCTACAGCCAAGAGCAGCTCAATCGGTATTCATGACCACGAGCCACTCTCTCCAGAAAGCTCCAAAAAATACAGAACCAAGATATTTTTCAGTGATGTTCTACCAAAGCATGACCTGGAGCAGCTCCATTGATAACAACCAACCCTGGACTGTTACAATATTTGTCTAAAGTTTTGCATCCAAATGGAGTTCATATTATGGAACTGTTATCAGGTCCAAACATATGAACTCCATTTGGATGCAAAACTTTAGACAAATATTGTAA
>OMOV01044835.1:14625-25065 GCA_900312565.1 Beryx splendens | reverse complement strand
AATCCTCTGCTTTTACAAGTCCCCGAAAGTCAACTGGGCCAGCCCTCTTCACTGCGTATTAGAAGGTAGGATGTAACAAGACGAAACTGCGTTTACGACTACGAAACTGCTTTTACGAAGACGAAACTGCTTTTACGAAGACGAAACTGCGTTTACGAAGACGAAACTGCGTTTACGACTACGAATAAAAGACACAACATTCTGTTTACAAGTTTACGTCTTTCTGACATCAGTATCTCTCCATAGTTCCCTCCCGCATTTGATTACGTGCAGCGGAGTTCCCTCCCACGGATCCATTCTAGCATCAACCGTCTTGGTTGCGTAATGTGTCCGTATGGGAGCAACAGTCGTAGAAACGGTTCCGCAAAAACGTTCTGCCTGAATTTGTGTGGGGTGGCAAGAGTTTAGTCTGTGGTGGCCGTTGCCACCCCGTAGATCCGCCACAGCAGCGGCGTGCCTGCGTGTGTGTGAGCTGCTTGCCTGCAGCAGAGCTCGGTTTTAGCTGGTGATGTCACCCGCTGCTCCGCCAGACTGAGCGGTCCATTAGCGTCAGCGTGGGTTTCGTTTTTAGGAAAACAGTTGGTTAAACACAGTCGTATCAAACAGTAACAGTTCCCAACATATGCTACAAGATTAAGTTGACGGGGGTTTTAGCAAACACGTTTTTTTTTGCCAAAAAAAAAAAGGTTTGCTAAATTTAGCTAACTGCTAGCTAACTTAACGTTATCGCCAACTTACCTGATCTGTGTCGATGCTGGTTCATCCAACTTTTCTTTTGCAACTTCATCTGTGAGTTTGATGTTAGCAAACTTAGTCCCTAGAATGAACCAATCCGATATCTGCTCTGCGGTGATGGCTTTCTTCATGTTTACAGTGTTTTAGGGCATTTTACAAACAAGCACATTGCATCGCGTTTCGCTCCTGGTAGTTAAGACTGACCGACGTATCACCTGCACGTGGAGAGGGAGGGAAACGCTCATATCATCCCCTAGCGGCTGGGCTGAAAACTGCAGCCCAGCAGCGCGTGAAACCCCAGTGACCCTATTCAATGAAAACACATTTCTGTTTTGATAATGGGAGATGCTTATGTAAATTTTCTAACGAGTTTTTGTAATTAAATACATATTTTAGCTTATACAATCCAATCACTTCAAAAATTGTTTTGGCAAAGAAACCACAAAATATGAAGAAAAACTAAAACTCACTAGAGAGGTAAAGAAAAAATAATTTCTTTATTAAAAAGAGTTAATTATGCTGGAAAGACATTTGTCTAGATACCTCTTTGTGGTGGGGAAAATACATGAAACATATTACCTTGGATACAAATTGGATAGCTCAATCACAGCACCATTCAGACAGACCACCACAGAACTAAGCACCTAAAAAGTCACAATCAAGTAAATGTTCAATTTACAGTTTTCACATGATTTTATTCACCGTTGAAAACAAGTTCACCCCAGCAGAAGTCCAGGGAAAGGAGGTTACTTTTCCTTTCGAGACGGCGCCATACTGATGATGGCAGCCTTGTCGCAGCTAGTCCATGCTGCTATAATGCCCAATCAGTGCATAGGTATGCTCAAGAAAGGACCTGGAGGGGCGGGGCGCCCGGGTGGTGTAGCGGTCTATTCCCGGGGGCCCCGGGATCGCACAATTGGCCGTGTCTGCGGGTGGGAAGCCGGGTAGGGGTATGTGTCCTGGTCGCTAGCGCCTCCTCTGGACGGTCGGGGCACCTGTTCAGCGGGGGAGCAGGTGAAACTCCTCGCTGTCAGGTGAAAAGAAGCGGCTGGCGACTCCACATGTATCGGAGGAGACATGTGCCGGTCTCGACCCTCCCTAGATCGGCAGGGGGGGCGGAGCAACGACCGGGACCGGGGAAAACTTGGATAGCTAAAATTGGGTGAAGGGAGGGGGGGGAGAAAAAAGAAAGGACCTGGAAGAGAACATTTAGAAATATAATCAACCGTAAAATATGACAACAATATGATCAATGTTCATCCCTTGTAAAAATAGAAAAATACAGTTTCATGAAGTGATTGATGAAGTGAAAATGTATTTGTTTTTCTAACCGTTTTGGCGCTGACCAAGGCTCCATCTATGTCAAGTTGGTTAAAAAAGAAAGATGAGATATTTTCTGACGGGAGAATGCGAGCTCACCTCCATTCGAGCAGTCAAAAATCAGGGATTCACATCGTCTCTGGTGGAAGACATCCAGCGTTGTCTCGGGTTAAACCAATTTCTGTTCGGAGCTTTTCATTTTCCTTCAGAACAAAAGAAATGCGAGAGGTTGATTGATCTGTTGTAAATATGTAACGATAACTATTTACATGATCACAGAGAAACTTCCAGTGATGATAAATATTAGTTACCTCTTGAAGTCTGGTGTTATCTTTTTTCAGCTTCACCAGATATTCAATCCTCTGTTTGTGGTTATGATGTCCCACCAGTTTGCCGTTCTCCTCTGAGAGCTGAACCACCTGCTTACGGAGAACCTCCACCTCCTGGAAGACCGAAATATCAGTAGAATATTGTCAGAAACTCTATATTATAATTTTGATAATTTAGTGATGTAAAAATGCCAAACATTTGCTGGTTATAGCTTGGCTAAGATTTGCTTATTTTTGTCAGTTTCATATTATAAAATGCAAACTTTGTTTTTTGGTGGGGTTTTTTGGCTAATTGTCCAGCTAAGTAAGCTATTTTAAGACCTCACTTTGGGCTCTGGTAACTTGTGGTGGGGATTTGTCATTGTTTTTGATATTTTATAGACTAACTCATTTGTTCTTTGCAGCCCTAGTGTAGGAAGCAATCGTCTCCCATGGAGTATCTGGGAAATGGTTAAGACTTCAGAGAAACAATCATATAAGTGGATCATTTTTTGAGCAGCCCACATGCAGATGTACCATCAATCCAAGTCGTTTGGAGTATGAATATCACACTCCCCAAATGTAAACAATATGTCTTTAACTATACACCAGTTTGGTCTTTACATAACAGGTTTGAAAGCATCCCTCATCTGAAAATAAGTTTTCAGATGAGGGATGCTTTCAAACCTGTTAGACTTACAACAGCTATTTGTCTTACAACAACAGCTCACTGTCTGAAGGCTTCTGTTTCATCTGAGATGAAAGCTGCATCACCCTAAGATGTTCCTGAGACAACGACGTTCTCACCTGGAGTATCTTCTCCTGGTCCTGCTCCTTCTGGCTCAGCTCCAGACAGCGGTTCCTCAGCTCAGTGGTCAGCTCCTGAAAGCAGTTCTGAGACCGGGCCAACATGGACTCCTCGGCCTGGAGCCTAATCCACAGCAACAAGACAGAGCAAACAAAGACAGAGCTGCCTGTCAAACATCACGCCTCTCTGAAGGATCAGAATAATATACAAAACAAAATCACCGATTAGCTCACTTGACTAAACTACTCCAAAACAGGTACTTACTTCTTTTGAGTTTCAGAGAGCCTCTGCATTATTCTATCCTGTTAATGAACGACAAGGGAACAAATGAGTAGAGATTCATCTATTAGGAGGAAGAAACAGCAGAGTTATACAGTAGATACAAACCTTCTCTGCCCTCTCCTCCTGTAGCTCTCTAAGCATGGACTGCTTAACAGCCTCATTCAACACCTCACTGCAAATCACAAGATAAAGGCATTAATGAACCATTAAGCAGCGTGATGGTCTGATGCTTATTTGATGCAGTTGGTGGCAGAATGACTGGATGAATGGACTTCACCTATTTTTGTCTGCAGTCTGTTCCAGCCGGTTCTGGTTGTTGTAGAACTTGTCGAGCAAAGCCTGGATCTCTATTCGGACGATCTCTTTCTCATTCAGCTGGGTCTGAGGACAGTGAAAACAGAATATCAATGTGGATGGGCTTCATCAGTGTCCGTCATTGTCATCTACCCCTGGCCTGGTAGTAAGAGAGACTGTCTTGCAATGTAAAGGTCACAGGTCCGATCCCCACAGCAGCCAATATGTCCTGCCAAAGTGTTGAGCGGGACACTGAAAATCAAACTAAGTCACTCTGGATAAGAGCATCAGCTAAATACCTTAAACAGAGTCACTGCCAGTTTCTGCAGGTTAAAAACTGAGATGTTTAAAAGACCTTTTAATGCTGTTTTAAATAAGCTTCAGACCTGAAGAGTAAAAAAACAAAAACAAAACAGTATCAGTATCAGAGTATGTTTGCGTGACTCAGGGGATTGCTCACTGGAAAAGCAGTCCACCAAGAAAAAGCAACACTTGTAAGACCTCTGAAACTGCAACATGTATCATATTCAAACCACTTTAATGCCTTGAATTTTGATAACTCAATTTAAAACATTTCAAAACATTTTCAAAAGGACCTGCAGCTGAAGAAAAATGAAGAAGGTGCAAGAAGAGATTCTTAAGGGACCTACAGCAACCCCTCTGAATGAGCGTTGATGCATATCATGATGGATGGCTTATAGCTTTATGTAAGTCTGTCAAAACACAGAAATATACCTTGAGCCTTTGGATCTCACTGTTCTTAGCGGTCCTCTCAGAGTTCAGCTCTGCTAGGAGAAGCTCCATGGTCATCATGGAGGAGCGTCGACTCTCCAGCTCCCTCTCCTGGCTCTCCAGCACCTGTGTCAGATCCGTGTTGAAGCTTCTTGGGGTGCAAGGTGTCTTGAGAAACGGACATATAAAACAGGATTAGCCTTTAAAGGCACACGTTCCGATGCAGATTAAAAAGAAACAGCACAGACAAGTTGAAATACCCGAGGTAATGATTTAGGTGTGACTGATGACTCTAGAAGGGGATTGACGCTTCCATTCCTGACAGCTTTTTCAACGGCTTCTTCCTGTCGTTTCAGCTGGTACAGAAGAAGAGTTTCATTAATTAGCACTTTGTCATTTAGATTTTCGTTACCTCCAATTCTGTGGGTCTGCCCCGCGTAGGTGTGACTGAAAACGTACCTTCTTCTGTAGGTTCTGGATTATGACCTCCTTCTGGGCCGTCTGCTCCTGAGAGGCTTGAAGGAGACCGTTCTGTTCATCTAACACCTTGGTGAGTCTCTCGACCTCCTCTGTGGCATAAGTCACCTCCTCCTGCAACACCTCAACCTGAGGACAGCCACAACGGTCGTGCTAGGCTTTTACAGAGCAGACTTTGATGGACGCAGCATTTTTCTTTCATATTTATTTAACGTCAGTGGCCCCCAACGTGGGAAGATTGTCTCTAAAGCTAGAAAATCGCAAATACTAATTGCTTTCTAACTGCAAACCACTAAAACAAGAATGACCTACATCAACAAAAAAATCTGGATGAACATTATTTATAGCAAAGTGGATATGTGTCACAGAAGATGTCTCTATGCAAGAACAGAAACAGGGAAAAGTCATTGCACAGTTCCCACTGCTACCTACAGTAAGCAGCGACGGTAGTGTTTTTGATGTTCCATCTTACCTCTATCTTGCTGGACGCCACCTTCCTTTCTATACCTTCCTTCAGGTCACAATGCTCTGTCTGCATCCTGGAGACTTGCTCCCTGATATCCTCCCTTTCAGAGCAGGCAGCATTGTACTTCGCCTGGCAGAAGGAACACCATAATGCATTATTATTATTATTATTAAACATGCTCTGGCTGAGTCAAACTACAGCATGTCTTAAAAGGTGAGAGAAAGGGTAAAGGGATATGTGGCTAAATAAGCAAACGAGGGAAGTTATGCAAGACTTGTAAAGGGTGAAACGAGAGGGAAAAAGTACTGTGATGTCTTTCATATCTCCGGACAGGAGGGCGAGGTTGTGGTCCTTCTGGCTCAGCTCGCTACGGAGGTCTCTGGTTTGGTTGATCAGCTCCAGCACAACACCCTGTCAAATAACACGAGGGGTATTCAGGAGCAGCGGAGCAGAAATATTGCAATTAAACTTGAAGGGGAAAAAATGGAAAGACATGCGAGGGAACGAAACACCGGGGCTTACTTTGTCCTGTTCAATTTTCTGCTGTAAGCCATTTATGGTTTCATTGGCAGCGGTCAGATTTTGCTGAAGATTTACGAGGTTAGAGGCCTTTAAAAGAGGAAAATCAGACAAAACAGATTTAGCTACTGAGCTGTATTCACTATCGGACAAAACAGCGTCAAACTGGTATAATCTGCCATGCAGACGGCGCTCAGGACCGACCTGTTGTTGATTTTGTGCTGTCAGATCAGAGACTTGTTTTCGTAGCCGTGTATTCTGCTCCACAGTTTCAATAAGTTCTCTGAAGGCATTCACCAACATCAGTCATATTAATATCACCATACATGCACAAGTTTAAAACTGCTGTAAGCAATTTATAAGACGTAATTATAGAGGTCACACTGTGCAAAACTCACTTTGATGTGCTTTCCTTGTTTTCCCTTAACTGGGAGGTCAGGGTATTTCTCAATTCCTTCAATACAGGGGGGGAAACGAGGCATACGGTAAAATACAGACAATTAAGACATCAAAGGCTACATATTAAAAAAAACGTACCTCTAGTTTACATCATGAGCTCACTAACCATGATTTCTGCCTTCAGACCGTCGATCTCCTGCTGCCTGTCCTGCAGCTGCTGTCTGGCCTGATCAGCCTCAAACTTGGCCTCTGCTTGCAGCTGGTCGAAGGAATCCTGTAGGGTCCTGTGCTGCTCCAGAAGCTGCTCCCACTCTAGTCTGGAATTAGGCCATGGCTGTTGTTAGTACACTCGAAAGGACAGATTCTGCCGGGCTTAATCGTCGGCCCGTGCATGAAAACAATCAGCTGAAGCGCTTAAATGCAAACACGGGGGCGAAAGAAGAGCCACAGTGCAGAAGTGTTAAAGACTCGTGCGTACTGGACTTTGTCGAGCTGGAGCTGTGAGCTGATCACACTGCTGGAGAGCTGGTTCATCTCCCTCTGCTGCTCACTCTGACCGTCCTTCAGCTCCGTCTTCACAGCAGCCAGCTCCTTATCGGAGGACTGCAGCACCAGGCGCAGGTCACGGATCTCGCTCCTCAGAACTGAAAGAGGGAGAGAGAGAGAGTTGGCACCTCGGTACTGTTACCCGTTGGGCGAAGCGAAAACAGAACCTCCACGTTCGGGGCCGTACCTTCCCCAGCTTGCTGTTCAGTCTCTACAGTCTGTTGCAGGTTGTTGATGGTCTCCTGCAGGTCGAGCAGTTCCTTGTTCCGGTTAGCTCGCTCAGTAGAAAGTTGCTGCATCAAGTGCACAAAGAAATGAATTAGGAAAACAGAATAAAGTTTATCATTATGTTGTATGAGAAGCATCATATTCCTCCAACCTCCCACAGAACAACAGTAGAATGAAAATTATTTTGTACTACTGGGTCATCGCTATAGAAACATGAAATCCCACCTCATCCTTGCGGTCAGACTCTTGTGACATCACGGCTAGCTGCTCCTCAAGCTTTGCGATCTGCTGCAACAGCTTGCTGCTCTTTAGCTCCTCCTCGTCAAGCTGCGTCTGCACACGACTGGCTTGCTCCTGCGAAGAAGAGAGAAAGTATTTCATATCTTTAACCAAGACGATGAGAGGTACTGACTCGGTGTGCCTTTCAGTTTATACATTTGAGGGATAATCCGCACTGCTGTACCTGCAGTTGTTGAAGTTCCTCAGTCAGGGCCTCGCAGGCCAACTCCGTCATCTCCGGAGGAGGCTGCTCGACCCGGATGTCGTCCACGTGTTCCTCGGTGCCATTCAGGTGCTCTGGGCTGGAGAGAGGCACCAGCTGGGACCGCAGGTTGTATTTCTTGGTTGGTGTGGTGAGAATCTGTAACAAGAGAGATTGCCATGTGATAATCATGTGCGTACAATCCAAAAACCGCAGGAGACAAACACAAAAAATACATTTAAAAAATCCCAAGTGATGCAAAAGAGTGGTGATTATTTACATGTGATAAGACAAGTGATAGAAAAGAGGTGCAGAAGGAAAAAAAAGGCGCCTCAACAAGACATTTCCATCTTCGGACCAAAGAGAAATGACTAGTCACTGTTCCTCATCCTCTCTGTTCCCTCCCATGTGTCTTATGGATCACTATGTAAACAAACATCACTGTTTACTGCACGAGTTGGCCTTTTTAGATTTATCGTTTTCTTAATCAGTATGCTTCATCAGTTCCTCTTGTTTTGCGAGATACTGAGGACAGAGGAGTTGAACTGACTGAGTAAGAAGTTTCAATGTCCCCTCACCTTGATGGTTTCAACATGAAGTCTATTCAGCTGAGAGACCTCCTGTTTTTTGTAAGCATTTGTGGCTTCCAGGATGTTTTCCAAATGCCTGTTGGACTTGTCAAGGTATCTTTTCTCAGACTCCAACTCAGACATCTGTTTCCTAGAACACAAAGCACCGTCCAAAAACCACATAAGCTCTGCAGATCTAATTTTATAAGCCTACAAATGCACCGCGTCTAAAACGGCATCTTTTACTAACATCTTAAAACGAATGCACCTTAAAACAGAACACATGATATTCCAATGATCTTAGTAAGCAAAGCTCTCTCCTGAAGCTGGGAATCAGAGCTGGACCGTCACCAGTAATAATTATACCAGCAATAATCCACACAACTTGGTGTTTTTAACAATACTATTGTCGATTTATTTGTTTAAACACATTTATAGATCTTTAATTTACAGATATTTATTTTTCTATGCGTCCGTTTAAGAGTTTCTAAGCACAGTATGAGAAGCAAACGATCTTAAAGGAGGTGCAACTTATGTGAAGTCAACATTGTTACACCACCATGGCCAAATTGCCCAGCCCGACTGGAAATCAGACAATTCATTTAACAGTTTGTACGAACTTTTATATCCACTGAGCCTTATTTCTTTCTAGTTATAGACGAGGAAATGTGCCCAGGTCGCATAAAAACAACCTGCTGTCACTGGTGCCATGACATCACATCTTGGCTTACGTTTCTAGCTTTTGGAGAGGCTCGTTTCTAAATCTCTGCTGAGCTTTTCAGGATCATGCAAAAATACCCTATGCGAATTTGTTTTTAGAATGGATGTCCCCATTGAACACCCTCCTTACTTGGTGACTTCCTTGTACTCCTCAAAGGCCTGAACGGTGGCTGTGAGCTCCGACTGTTTCTGAAGCATCTGAGCCTTCAGCCTCTCCATGGACGTGGCGGAGACGGTTTCTGCAGTCACGGGCGTTGAATAGGCTGGCTGAGCTGTGGAGCATCATGAGATTACTTACATGCATGTAGTCGGCATGTTGTTTCAGATTTACGAAACCTTTGTTCAGTTTCTCTGAATGATGAAAATTGTCGTCTTACCCTCTGTGGGCCTTTCTGTCTCCACAGCCCTCTGGAAGGCTTCTTCCAGCTCAGCCGCAGCTTTGCCTGCAGCCTCCTCCGCTCTCCTCACTGATTCGAGGGAACGGAGTTGACGGTTCTCTTCTCTCAGGCTGTAGTTCTCCGCTGCATATCGGGTCATCTTTGGGTGATGCTCAATCTAAAAGGGCAGAAGTGTGTACTTTGAAAACAGTCAAACAGATAAAGCGAAATGACATTGAGGCAAGTTAGGGAGAACTTTGGAGCTTTACGCCTATTGTTTCCAGAAATACGACAAATACAGAGGATGTGATGTAACTACCCGGTTGTTTCAGGGTGAGCGTCTATGTAGAAACCTAGCTTGGACCTCATACAGAAGAATACACATATGCGGTCATCACAGATGCGTAACCGATGGGTTAAGCAGTGTTCAAAGGGCATTTGCTATTGTACCTGATCTTTAAGGATCTTAATCTCCTCCTTCAGCTGGTCGATCAGAGCTTGACTCTCTGTGTCTGACTGTGGGCATTGTCCTCCCTTCAGTTTTTTCTCCAGCCGAGAGATGTGGTCCTCTCGAAACCTGACAATCATGCGGCTGGAGTGGATGAACTTCTCTTTCTGAGCCCAGGCCTCCTCGAGCTGAGCCACCTTCTGGATCAGCATCTGAGTGCGGAGTCAACCATACCTCTTTAGTATCCCTGCACCGACACCACGTCCTCACAAGGAGACCGTTTCCAAAAATAAATGACAATGCATAAGATTTCCCCGATACCCTCTTCTCCTCTTCTCGCTTCCTCCACAGACGAACAGCTGCCATAAATTTGGTCTTGTATGAGGCATCAGGGTGGATTTCAGTGGATGGACCTGGAAGAAAAACAACATTGCTTTACACTTGTGCAACATACAGGTTACCATACAAGTACCACACCCTAAAATAATTAACAAGTGATAGGATTTAAATTAAAAATATATATATTTAAAATATATTGATTACTCAATATTCCAAAACCACAGATGACTGCATTCCAAAAAAAAAAAATTTGAATTTTTAATTTGTACAGTTCAGTCAATACGTGTGAACATGATTGGCTTTTAACCACAGCTAGAATTCAAATTTTTTTTTTTTGGAATGCAGACATCTGTGGTTTTGGAATATTGAGTAATCAATATATTTTAAATATA
>OMOV01044795.1:0-10642 GCA_900312565.1 Beryx splendens | reverse complement strand
TCTTCCGATCTCTACATGTCTCGATGTATGATAACGTGGAAATGACTATTGTTTGCGTTTTTTACATGTAGACAATGTTCTGTGACAATTGTGGATTATATAAAGTCGTATCGAGGAACTCGTAACTCCGGGAAGGTAAACTACATTTTCATTTTTGAATTTTTTTCTTCTCAACTGTCTTGGGAGCAGCGCATAATTTCCGAGCTGGTTATGAAATGGAGAATTAATTTCAGAACCGTCGTCATCCTGTCACTATTAGACGAGGATGTCTTGTTAAAGCGATACAGCAGAAGCAGCTCCGGGGGATTTCATCGGTATCTGACTCATCCGTCTCACAGCAGCCTACAGTCTGGAGATAGGCCGCTCTTTGTCTCTGTTGCATCTTATAATCTACTCAGGCCTTCAGTAGCAGAGTGTTCGATGGCTCCTTCGCAACTGTCACATTTGAATAAACAGAGCTAAAACAGGTATTGCAGTCTTGGATCAACACTCACTAACCAATGGCTGCTGCACTGAATAATGCATTACTCTTAACAATAGTATGCAGCAAAGGAATGTGGGACAGAGTAGGGAAGGGCACTGCCAGCTGTGAATCAGATGGTAACTGAAAACCCGACAAGTAACACTGCTCTCAATATCTCAATATCTTCCAGATATACTTCTGAAATACAGAAATTGGACAGTGTTTACAAATACCAGTAACCTTGTTGAATCTGTTCAGTATATTGTTATATCTATTCTAATATCTACATGTTGAAGTTCCAGTCATCATATTCTGCACCAAATATTCAGTGATTTACAATTTACTCCTAAACGGTGCCCACAGATTAGTAAACCTTGCGCACAGATTTGTAATATCTACGTTGATAACATCAGAGGGACTTTTAGGCCTCTATACAGTGAGCCAGAGCCATTACACACCGCTTGGCTGTAATAGCCATAGGCACCTAGACCATATGTGAACCATATCTCAATATCGGAGTGCCGCATAGCGGCGTTGTGTCTGGGATTTACCTCATGTGGAAGGAGCGTTTATTCAATCCATACCTATCGCCGTTTGTTTTTTACTCCTGTCTCAGTGACGCGTGTATCTCCACCAGCTTTCATAAACTTCGTTTCCATATTTCAGCTGTGCTACACTACGGAATCGGTGCTACGTTGTGATTGAAAGTAGCTTGCTGTTCACTGGATAAATAAAAAACTTCACATTCCACATTTCACATTCCATTGGTAAATGTAAAATATTGCTTTGCTTCGCTGAATATGATTGGATAAAACGCATCAAAAATAAAACCCGCACGGAGTGAGTTGTTTTTTTGTTTTTGTCGAAAATAGTTTGTGAATCTAAAACGTCCATATGCCGGAAATCCAGCACCTGGCCGGAGGTCTTTAACCCTGCAGAAACATCGCTCTTGCATCAGGAAGTGGTCTGGCACCAAAGGCAAAGCAAGGAGCTGTATCACAGTAAAAAGGGAATTATTATTATTATCAAACTCCAGATCTACAAAATATGGGGGATCGGCAAGTGATGTTATGGAAATGAAGGTGCTGCATAAACATATGACTGAACTAAGAGCAGCTGACATTCATTAAACATGAGCTGGTGTAAGAATAACTTCCAGATATATGCACAGTTCGTGAATCCTACATTTGCTGTTTTCATCTTTGTTCTTGAATGAAGTGCTTAAGAGACTTTTGGGAGAAATTTTGAGGCCCAGTGGGAGTATTTAATTATAAATGTCTAACATGTCTAGAACTACAACATAGCCAAGCTCGTGATTTTCTGAATGTTGACTTAATTATCTCCAACATTACACCGCCTGTCACATAGCTCCAAGACACCGCCACTGGCTTAGTGAATGAAGTGGAGTTAGCGATGGATTGACTTGAACAAACGGCTGCTGCTCTACTCATTAACCTGGCCCACATTACAAAGAAGCAAACTGTAAAAGTATTCTGTACAAGTTCAGCTTAAAGTTCTCATATTTCTTTTAAAACCTGTTGAGCCAATAATTCCTCCATTATATATGCATAGGAATTATTAGACTACAATGGAACCCTGCTGCAAAGTCAAGAAAGATCATCTGTGATGTGCAGTTTTAATATTTCAGTTAAGCTATATAAAATACTGATTGAAAAATCTTTCTCTCAGGTCTGAGCCAGGTTATGTTCAGGAATTTGCTGATAACACAGATACAGTCTCTATGAATAAAAACGTGCTAATGAAGAGTCAGATGAAGCTTTACCAGGAAAAGAGTTACAGCCACTAGTGGTGTCTCTCCAAGCTCGCAAAGATAACAGGTCTTCCTTTGTAACTGCGTCATAATTAAACTTGCTGCTTTGACATAAAGCCCTCGGGACCGTATTACACATTAATAACCATTAATGGAATATTAAATTGCTCACACTAGAGGTCTAATTGTTGTGCTAACAGCCCCGTGGTGGGGAACGTGCGACGCGGCAGGACATATGGACTTGCAGTGTGAGTGCTCTATCTTCAGTGTTGGGTGAGGCACTTATCTGATTGTGCTTCCCGGATAAGAGAGGCAGGAGGCAAGACAGGAAAGGCAGAAAGTGGGACTTTATTGAACATTCTGTCTCTGTGGTGAAACCAGCGCTGCCTGGCGTCACGAATGCAGAGACCTCACCATGGCCAAATCCAATCAAATGTTTGCAGGCTGACAGGTCCAATCAGTCAGCGGCTGATTGTCGCTCAGCTCTCAGGTTCAGGTTGGGAGGTAGCCTAAAAGATAACTATTGTTGCCTTCTGGTTCCAGATTTTTACAGACACGGGGCTGAAACAACACCGGTGAAAAATCACTGGAAAAAGAACAGGATGAAATTGAAAATACAATGTTTCTCTTCTGCTTCTGCTCTCTTGATGCCAGGCTTTTTTTTATTGCATCATAAGTGATAAATTGAACCGATCCGTCATTCCAACAGAACAATTTGGTTGTAACACAGCAAGTATATATATATCTTTGGAAGCTGTTTCAGCTGCAATATAGCGAGCATGAACATAACAAGCTTTCTTCTCCCCATATGACTATTACAAGTAGCATCTTATGACCATTACCTCAGATTTATAGTTTGAAATCTATCCTTTTAAACAGCCTTCCTGTGAGGATGTGAGGGATCTGGGCTGTTGTACTGATACTGTGGGCGATAACGCCCCCAGAGGCCTACCATTAATGGCTTTGATAAATAGCACCTTTGGGCCAAGGACAGGATTACACACAGAACAGAACCAATCTGTGACTTGCATGTTAAAGTACAGTACAGATGAGCAGGGGAGCCCTTTGCCTGTCTTTATAAGCGCAATTTGAGATCTGCGGTCAGGCTGTGCTCACACTAGGCATTCAACAGTTTATTCAAACTTTGGAGCGCTTACTCCTTTAGTTTGGTTGGTTTAACCAGGTGAGGACGATGCCATTTGATCTCAGGTAGCACCAAATAACAGAACACCTGAAAATCCAACCAACTACAAGAAATGACCCCAAAACGCAAGGGATTATGGGTATAAGGAGACAGATGTTGATGTGTGATAGCCAGCAGTTGCTCATGCTTAGAAAGCCTAGCGTAACAACATGAACTGAGGGCAAACTGCTCATATATAGCTGTTTCTTCATGTGTTCTTAACCACTATGAACACCAGAGAAGGTCAATTACAGCGAAGAGCTGTAACCACCCCGTCATGCTTCGCTGCAGTTAAAGGGAGTGGGATCAGAGTTGTTTTGAGTGTGAATAGGAACAGCTGTTTACATTACCACATAGGTGACAAAGAAGGAAAAATATTATTATATGCCAAAACAATTATTCCACAGCCCAATCAGTGTATAATCACAAGCCAATCACTGACAAGAGCAAAAACCTAATGATATTCTTAATAGAGAAGTTAACGTTAAACACTATTATGGAGTGACTTCATCACAGCGCTGTGCTCCGTCAGTATGCAGCCAGTGATTGACATTCATGGTCAGTAATGTTAATAACCCTGATGTTTTTGCAATGAATAAATCTTTATTATAGACATACAGCACACGAGTACACGAGGCGATTCAGACTTTACACTGAATAATTCTGATATCAATAATAATAAATAATAAATAACCCCGATGGTGCAGTTTGTTCATCAGATTAAGCAATGTTGATGCTCCATCTGCCAGTTGTAGTAAACCTGAGCCGCAATCAATAGACACGCTAATTTAGATTCACATGCCATCTGTGGCTTCAGCAGGACAGCCTGAATTTTCTCTGGCTCGTCAAGGTCAGTGATAATATCAGTCTATCCTTGAAGACAACAGCACAGAGAACTCTAAAATATTCTGCTGTGCTTCATCCACCTCTCTCTGCAATTTTAAGAGAAGAACTTGAAATGGCTGTGACAAAATAATTTGCATACCGTGAAAAGTGAGATAAAACGCCAGCGAGTTTGAAAATGACATCTTATGTAACTCGTTTGATCAATGGCGTGTCTGTCTTTTTGTACTTCCTGAATGTGAGGCGTGGGGAATCCTGGGATGAAATGTACTGTAAAAACTATTCCCTTGCCTCCAACACGGGGGACCCGGGTTCGCGCCCCCGTGTTACCGCCGCCTTGGTCGAGCGTTCCAACAGACACAATTGGCCGTGTCTGCAGGGTGGGAAGCCGGATAGGGGTTTATGTCCTGGTCGCTGCACTAGCGCCCCCTCTGGTCGGTCGGGGCGCCTGTTCGGAGGGGAGGGGAACGGGAGGGAATAACGTGTTCCTCCGCACGCGCTACGTCTTTCCGGTGAAGCTCCTCGCTGTCGGGTGAAAAGAAGCGGCTGGCGACTTAACGTGTATCGGAGGAGGCACGTGCCAGTCTACACCCTCCTCAAGAGCGACTAGAGGGGGCGGGTCAGCGACCAGGACCGCTTAGCTAGGGGGTACAATTGGATGACCAAATTGGGAGAAAAAGGGAATAAAATTCCAAGAAAAAATATAAAAAATAAAAAATATATATATATTAAAATTTTTTTTTTTTTTTAAATATATATATATATATATTTTTAAACTACAAAAAAAAACTATGAAGCGGTTCATTCCAACCACGCAACGTGATTGGCTGAGAGGCGGTCCACGGAGCGCCAAAACGTCACTGCAGCGGCACTCATAACCTAGAGACACCTCAGTGCAAAAATATCGCTGCGTGGTTTCCGCTCTGTCATATATCGTATCAATCAAGATATCAGGAACCTAGCAAAACGGAAAAATCACTGGAAAGAAATGATGCTAATATGGACCTAAACGTGATAATGGTCAACTGTGATGTTTTATACATTACAGTTCACCATGTGTGATTTATGTGACAGCGGGAAGAGATGAATGCAACTCTCAAACAAAGATCAAGAAACCACAAAATGTAAAACATCCCAGGCTATTTGTCAGAGAACAATTAGGAGACTTTCATTTTGAAGTGTTGAAGCCGTGTCAGTCCTGTACTTTTAAGTGCGGGTATGCAAGAGCATACAAACTACAAAGCAGCACGTGTCAGAACTACAGACAGCTTTGAGGGATTTGTTACAACAAGTAAGGGCCAATCATATTATCCAACCAGAGAACCATGCTGTGTCGCAGTACGGACTAATTCCTTTTCTCCATGTGGTTTGTTGACCTGTCAGTACTCTATAAGAACTGGGTGAAAATGGAATGCATGGTCTGGCAATCGCCTAACAAACATCGGCCAAATTTAGCATGTTAAATGAAATGGAACCAAAGGGGCAAGTGCGTCAGGTTTCATTATTTGTCACCGCAAAGGATAGTTCCAGCACAAAAGCCTCTCAGGCTTGTTCATTCCCACTCAGAAAACAACTCCCACAACTTCTAATTTGGTCGGTAAAGGTATTGCATTAGTGTAAATGAGAAGCCCACAATCGCCTTTTACAGAATTTCATTAGAATGATAATATCAGCCTATATACTTTTACCTTTTGAAAGAATTTCCATTCACCATTTCATATTAATGTGTGCTAGGGTCGCAGGGTATACCGGTATAGTAAAAGTACTGCAGCGCCAAAATTTGACAACGGGAATATACCAGAATTTTGCTAAACTTGATACTTGCTGAATGCCATCCATCTGAAAGTGAAGACTGTGCCTTTAATGATTCAAGGGATTCGATTCGGATTCCAAATGAAAATCAACACAAACATTTTTTTACACTTTTTTTTCACAGCAATCAACCAATACGCCAACCAATTTCTTCCTTCCCCTCCCACTTGTTGTGAAATGGATCAGACCAAGGCAATCAAACACAGATTAGTATATATAAGACTAAATCAGAATGAACTTGTAAATTAAACCATTTCTTTGAGTTCTTTCCAGAGTTTGGAGTCAAGATTGCAACAGGAGTCAACTCTAATTATTAGTAGAATCGATTCTCAACGAATCGACGTGATGGAATCGAGAATCGACTCTGTTGGAGTCGACACTCCATCCCTAGCGGAAGTGAGAGAGAGAGCTGTGTAGCTCAGTATCCTCGCAGAGAAAGAGAAAAAAGGTTGGAAATGGCAGCGGTTTAAAGAAGCAGGATGTTCAAAGTGAAATATGACGGTATCTTCCCTACAACGCCAATGATAAGGCAAACTTAAAGCTATCGCTGCGCCCTTTTGCAAAAGATCTTTAAAAGTTTGTGTCGCCAAAGGAGGCAACACATCTAATTTAGCAAAGCATCTGTCTGACAACCATCCCGCTCTCTACAAGGAATGCAAAGCCTGACAACAAGCCTGACAGGTGTGATAACAACACATATTAACATGAGTAGATGAAGGTATCTTTAAACTTTAACAAGGACAGTGCTATCGTTCACGAAGCACTCACACTCGAGTTAGGCTAATTCAGAACCCTTTCCCCACAAACTGAATGCAACCACACATCTTCTTTCACACTGCTTCAAGCCTGATCCTCCTTGTGATTCTGTAAAGTTCTGTTAAGAGTATGACTTAGGAGGTGTTTTGAATGTTTTATTAACAATGGGAGCCTATGACTTCAAACCTGCAGCAGAACAGACCGCAGCAGCTTCTGACTGTGGCAAATCGATGGGTTTAGACTTTTCATGAGCAATAATGTCGATAGGAAAAAACTGGTGTTACCCTTTAAATCATCATAAATCCACAGCAGTTCTTCATCTCATACTAAACAAGGTTGATTCGTGCCTAAAGGTGTCAGCAAGTCACAGTTGCCTCCATGTACGTCCAATTGCCCCTGTGACAATTCATTTCCCCAGCGAAGCATTAGCGGCGCCGGTTTTACCGATGGCTCTAATCAAAGAACCAACCCACGAGGTTAGCTTGACTCTTACATGACTCTTAAGCCACGAAGCCATCTGAATGTCAGGTGGGGAAAAAATGGAATTATGGACCTGTGGAAGATATTCCTCCTAGGATCTTAAAAAGCTTGTTGAGAGGGAATCGGCAGGGTTCCCCAGTGTCAGCGAACGATTTTATTGGTTTCCCCTGCTCTGCCCCTCCAGTTGTTATAATTAATCCCCGGATCCCTGGATCATTTAGCGGGCAGCCGTAGAACAGAAAATTCAGACACGTTGGAAGAGGAAGTGAAGCGCTACGGCGGCTGCCACAGCTGGTATTGTGGAGAGAGCTGACAGAATAACTTAGGAGTTGTTTTCATATGGAAATGACGCATTTTCTCTCTCAAGAGTGCAGTCTGACTCACTTCCTGCCGCCCCTAATGAAAAAGCGTTCAATATCACACAACATGCTCATCAAGTGGAGTGTTTGGAGGCAAAACAACACACCGTTATTCCCCCAGCGGCGTTCTCAATGCGAAACTCCGCCGAGCATCTATGAGTGGCGAAAGTAACCTTCCCTTGTTATAAGGTGACTGTCTAAGTGAGAGCAGACGCCGGGTGCAGGGGACGCACTAAAAGCAACATTATGTTAAAAAAAACCTCTTCGAAAAATGATTCACGATTTCTTGGGGAAAAAAAGAAGCAATCAAGAATCATTTTTGTTCACATTTGCACTTGTGCCACTGCTTGTTACATGAAGTCCGTTTCGGTGTATGTTCTTTGTTGATCACGCAGCAGAAACAACATGCAAGATTTTGATGGCTGTGAAATGTTATCAAACCTGTCAGTGTGAGGGGGGAAACAAATGTCACTTTGAATCTTCCCTTCACAAACATGTGCCTTTTACTCTGTGGTGTCTAATGAAGCTATGAAAACGTCAGTGAAATCAGTTTGTGTCAAAACAAATCACTAACAGCAATTCTAGTTGACTCAGGAGACAGATTCTGGTATATGCCAATGTATTTCTTGTACTCACATAATGTGTCATTAATTTCTTTTTGACTGCATGGTAAATGCATGTAACCTACTGGTCACAGAGCCGGGTGTTCGCCCCGGGACTAAAACTCTACAGCCAAAACGAACTTTTAATTACAAATAGCGCTTTTGCAACCCCCATCACACCCACAGACATGCAGCGAGAAGCCAGGTTTTTGATTTTTAGAGAATATTCATGACCAGCATGAAGATTTTACATACTGTGCCATATATTATAAATTAACAAATTGGGTCCGTTCCAACTGCAGACTCAAACCTTTTCTCATCAAAAAAAAAACCCAAAAACTCCAGGGAATATAAACAATATATTTAAAGTACGAACAAATCCAGAGCCCCGCTAGAGCCCAGGAGGTGGTGTGGATAACCAGTAAGCACCATCATGCCCCGGCACCCACAGCTGGAGCACGACTGTGGATAAGGGGCTATTTTTCCCATTCCAAGGCTCTGGCGCTCAGCCGAGAGGCACTCAGCACCGGCACAAGAAGCCAGCCAGTGCCAGTCATTATCCCATTGTTTACAGGCACACAGTCTGTACTAATTAGATGCAAAAGAGCAGAGGAACTGCATCTAGTGGCACTGCAAATGAGGACAGAGTGACGCGTCACATAGCCTGCCACTGCAGGTTGGAGTGTACTGAAATAATGCACTACCAGGGGATCTTCTCCTGTGGAGAGCAAAGCACATCAACAGGCTGCTTTTTTTTTTAAACAGGCCAATGTAGCAGACAGCCAAGGCCCATCACAAAGGACCCATCGCACTGATCTCTGCACCCCAGGGGCTCTATCTTCCTGATGGCGGATGGCAGGGCTTTACGCTGGCAAAGTGGCATTTCTGTCAGGTGTACACAAGTTTTTTCTCTCGCCTGTGCCTGTTTCGTATTTTATGATCTAGACTGCAGCGAAGGGGGAGGAGAGGCGCAGTAGAGGATGTGTCAGGAACGATCAAGCAGCGCAGTGCAATGCTGGTGTCGGGTCACATGTGCTTGATGCAAGGCACAGTCATGTTCTGTGCTCTTTCCTTGGCTTTACCAAGCGATGCACGCGTGAACACATCCTATTCATGCTTACCAGCCCTTTTTGTGGATGATGTGTCGGCCAATTTGACTTTGATGTAAATCCCTCAAGGAGGAACAAATAAGATGCAACATTTTGTGGCTGTGGTGTGTGAATGAGTGTCATCCAACATAGAGCTGTCAGTGCCATGACGCACGGAGCGGGGACTGCAGAGGCGGCCTCGTCCTCTGTCAGGGACTCGCTTGTGGCGATTCTACACCTCTCGTGCAGGAACATCAGGTTCCTCTTGGGAGAAGCTTTTGTGGCAGAAAGTTCTCTCCCATCACCGAATTGTCAGAGCGCCATGGCACAGAGCGCACTGCAGTTAAAGGGAAGAAAAAGAGGTGGTTTGATTGGTCGTGACTGACGCCAAACCCTACCACACCTGCTGGTAATGTATTCCTCCTAATCCCGCACCATTTCCAATTGCACCACAGCTGTGCCACTTACCTCTGGCCACAAATTTACCACAAACCAGTCAACACACCCCGTGCGCTCATGCCGTGCGCTTTCCACTACATTTTGCACCATGCGCCATTGATTCGCGAATTTAGAGCCCCAGGTCTCAGGGCAGGAGGGCGAATGTGATCGATATGACGATGACAGATCCTCACAGCCGCACACCCGCAGATCTCAAAAAGACCGAAACAGCTTTTATTTGTAACCGCTTCCTCAAACAGAAACAGCAGAGAAACATTTTTTTCTGTGATGTTGGCTGGAGTCCTCGCAAACTTGCCGGCCTAGCACCCAATTCCAAAAGCGCCGTGTGGTTTCACTGCATCCATAAACATTCAAACATTATCAGCAGAGCCTGAAATTACAACTGTGTCTGTCAATTCCGCTTGCCACTTAGGCAGGTAGCCAGAGTTTGTTCAAGCCGCCTTTCTAACACTGTTTCGGCTGCTGCTGAATTTAACTGGTTAAGGAAATTCCGAATCAACTTGCCACTGTGGCGCGCTAATGAAAGAGTTTCATGGCCTGGTTATAAGCACTCATATTATCATCCTTTAAGAACAGCATGTATTCCAAATCTGCGGGCCAGAAAGTGTTATGATGGGGCCAGACTTGATAGATCTGAAGAACTGCTTCTCAATGGTCCATAAAAAACTCTCATATATTCTCATGAGTCTTAGCTTCTTAAGTTCTTAAAACGAACGCTTGTCAGTCATCCACCGCATGCGCAAGGATGAGAGACAGAGAGACACACTGACAGAGAGAGAGTGGGGGGGAGGGGGGAGAGAGAGAGAGAAGGGGGGAGAGAGAGAGG
>OMOV01044734.1:1713-11758 GCA_900312565.1 Beryx splendens | reverse complement strand
CATATTGGATAAGTTTTACAAATTTGTTTCAAAAGTGACATCTGAGAGGTTGCAACAGCAGATTTGATAAGTTGTAATCATGGAAAAAATCAAGAAAAAAAATTTGAGCAAATATATTACAATTTTGCAGTTTCTACTCCGTTGCACATTTGTAGGTCTTTTTCTGCTAATTCAAAGGACACGTGTATGAATATTATCTCAATGTATATTCCAACATACAAGTTCTCAGGTGTTTTGCTGCTATTGCATATAACCTTGTCACTGCAAACCTAATACATGCCTGGGGCAGAGAGCTGACTCCAGGCGTTTCTCTGGTTGAAAACAGAACAAAGCTTGGTACCTTAAATGTACAATATTTTTAGAAGGCGACACATCTGTAGCCAAAAGAATAACGTGCTGACGTGTCAAAGATGACATAAACTAGAGACCATCTTGCGATGGGATCACACCACCCACGACGCCCGCGACAAAACGAATGTGGGCCAGGGGCGTAAAGTGGGGGGGCCACCAAATGCCCCCTTCCCTGCTTCCTACCCCCCTACTTTGGGCCACACCCATTTTCGAACTTGGCCTCCATTGTGATCTGAACTACACACCTGTAAAGTTTCATGACTGCATCTTGCACGGTTGTGATGCTATTGTGTTGACAATATCTGTCCGCAGACAGACAGACATATAAACACCTGGCTGACACACACACACACACGGTGAAAACAGTACCAGCCACACGCTGTCGCAGCTGGTGAAAATGACTCTACATTTTTAGTTCAGGGCGTTGATTATGCACCTAATTCAAGTTTGTACGTTGTGTTCTTTCTCACAGCTGTGATTGAAGTAATGAACGTGAAGATTCAGCAGCTACAACAGAGCCAGCAGGCATCACAGTCGGTGGGGACCACCAAGGCTTAATGACACCTCCTGTTTCAACTCTTCAAGATTGGCGGACATTTCTGAATTTCTGTGGAAAATATGTACATGTGCTGTTGTAGGACAAAAATACCATCAACAATATCTCATGGAGTAATGTTAAATACCCAGGAATGTAGAAAAATAACTTTAGTCTCTGTTGATCTGTATGAGTGCACAAACCTGGTCGCAAGAGTCCTACGCTGTTAGAGGTGAATGAAGGTAGATTATACTCTGTGTAGGAAATTGGAGGTATTGTCATTGTGCTTAAGTAATCACATTAAAATCATTTTTGCTTGTTCCGATTTGTAAAGTAACCTTAAATGGGTTTTCCACTTAGTTTTTGTTCATATCAGCTCTAAACATTTTTACTTAATTATCAAAGGGATCCTTCTGTGCTTTCAAGTAACCCTTTCATGTCTTAGATGATCTGTATATATGGAGAGAGAAAAAAACATATATAGAGAAAAAACATATATATATGTGTGTATATATATATATATATGTATGTGTATGTATATATTTGTGTGCATAAAATAATTGCTTTTAAGTAGTTATGAAAAAAGACACTCATACTTAATAATTATTTATTAATGTGCGTTAGGTTGCTGGTAAGGTAGAAGAACATTCCCTTGCTTCGGCTAAGATGACTACAGCCGAAGGAAGCTTCACAGGGGATCCTAGACTGTCTGGAGATGAGGCTCACAAGTTATATTTAATGTTAGGTGAAAGTATACAGCATGTCAGCCTTCTCAGCCTCGTGCACATGACCTCATTACTAAAAGCTCGAGAGCAGTCTAACTACATGACCGCTCAGTTATGTTGACTTGAACGCTAATGTCCATTTAAACAGGAGGATTAAAGCTCCTGTCCTGCGGCCGTGCCGTGTCTCCTCTCCGCATGGCGTCCAAGTCGTTGCTATGCGGCGTTGGGAGCGTTGCGCTGTTGCCAGGGAAGAGGAGGTGGAGGCGGTAACTTGTGCTGCCTGTTGGGACGGTGGCAGGCAGAGGACGAAGCTGTCAGTGCTGCTGAGCCGTGCTTCGACACTGGAGCGTCGCCGTTTCCGCTGGCAAACCCGGGTTACGAGGTCTGGAGTATTTTTGAAACGTTTTTGCGCAAAATGTACAACGCTGTTCACTGTACAAGCGCAAACAGCGAAACAATCTTAAGAGACTAAGGTGCAAGTTAACGTTAGTTAGCGATCAGCTTGTCAACGCTGGTTACTTCACCGCACGCGCGCACCCTGTGAAGAAGGCGAACTGTATCAGCGCTGGGACACGGTAGACAGAGGGGTCCAGTTAAGAGTGGGGTGAGGTCGATAAATTTAAGCAGCTTCGAGCGGCCGCAGAAGGAATTCAATACAGGAATTCACATCCCGTGAGCAGAAGAGGATCTCAGAAGAAGTCGAGGATCAGAGCGGCATGGTGAGTTTTGGGCCTGTTAGCGCGACGCTAGGCAGGAGCTAGCTAGTTAGCTAGCTAACTTGCGGCAACCTGTTTGCCTCTCGCGGCGCTTCCTCTCGGCTCACAGTGAAGTTGCACTCCTCGTGCTGCTCCTAGCCGCGAATAGCCCAACTAGCTAACCGGCGTTATGGTAACGTTAATGTTAGCAAATGGAGTTCATATCCGATACCATGCGCCAAACCCCCTTTCCGACTGACATTTAGATAGGTAATTAAATCAATAAGTTGATGCTAGTGTTAGCTAGCCAAAGACAGTATTTGTTAACGTTAGTTGTCAAGTAAGACCGGTTCCAACTGGTCTACGGGTAAACTCAGCTGGCGAGATAATGGCAGGTGTTGAAGCATGTTTATGGTTAACGTTATTATGCCTGTTAGACAACGATTCAGATAGCATGCATACCGCCCTGCCAAATTTTTGCTGTTAGCCAGAACAAGCCATATGGGAAAACGTGTCAGAGGGCGAAACGGTAATTCCACTCATTCACATACGTAACATCGCACGTGAGTTGTATGTGGTGTTAGCTGTGTTACAAAATAAAATAATCCCGTTATAATAAGTCACGGAAATGTGATGTGGTGTTAAAGTTTTACGGTGATCAGTGCTGCGGAGACTATGGAGAGCCTGCATGGCTGTTTGGTCTCTGAATGCTTTTAACTCAAAAGAAAATTGATGGACAACTATTTTATTGCTTCTGGTTCACATTTTGGTTTTAACCGTATTCAGTAATGACAAATCAGAAACTTTCACGAGCCGAAAAGGTGAAATAGTCTGGAGTTGTTATGTAATGATACAACTATAGTCGCTGTTGGTTACGTTAGTGTCTGGACGTGGCCTTGTGTGTTTGCTTGGTTTTCAGCGTGATGAGGACTTGTCACGAGTTTCCCCCCAAGTATAGAATTGCACGACTAAAATAGTATGGTCAGGTGTCGAGCACATTTCGAAATCCAGAATCTGCTCCCTTCGGATTCAATGCCAAAGTGTTGATGTCTTTATTCATTTGATCTCAGATTTAAAGTTGTATGGACATGCCGACCGCCATGTGCTCGTTTCTTCCTGACCCCACGAGCCAGTAACGTTACTTTGCTCTGCTAAAGGGCAGAGCGAATGACGTAACTAATGCAGAACGCACATTTATTTGACGTCAGACTGCTGCGACTGTAATGTTTTGTGACTTCGAGATAATATATACGCATGTTTGCGTCGAGGAATTATACTCTCTTAGATAATGTCAATCAATTTTCCCTGCCATGCTCCAGTCAAAGCAAGCTGTTCAGCCCGCTCACCCCGTACCATTCAGATAGTGTGCCAGTACATGTGACTGTGTGAGGGGCGGGGTCAAATTCACACTGTAACCAATGGAGAATCAGAAGACCGATGGCTTCTTGGAGCAAACTTGGGAAGCTGGATCAAGCTTTTGCGAACAGGATCTTGGTTTAATTGACTCCATTCACTGGATTTGGTTTAAAGCGAGTCGGATTGGACTCGTGAGAGAGGCGTAATGATATTATTTGTTGAGGTATGTTGTCTGGTAGTAACTAAAATGCATGTGACTGAGTGAAATTTCATTGACTTGCTGTAGTTGCATTCACACCACATCCATTATTTAGTAAGTGCATGTTGGTCATATGGCTTAACTATTGGACAGTGATTCCCCTCCCCCCTCCTAATAACTTGCATCCTAATAACTTGCATTGGCAGAATCCTCTTCAGTGATTCTTCTTTAAATATACTACATTTGTTGTATGTGTATAAAAACAAGGGGAACCATGAAGAAAAGTAATTGTCTGTGAAACGTAGCATATAAGAAAACTTAATTTCATGTAAGTCATTTCAGTTGTGCAGAAGTTGTTTTTGGTTCGAACAGCTCTCTAGACTTTGTTGTGAGTGACTGATACTAATCAGTTAATCCCGTTGAAAGGCTTGACTATTTTAGACATCAGTGTTACCTGCGGCCATGGAAAGCATGCTGGAGTCAGTCGCTCAGCAGAGCCCTGTTTATTCAGTCGTGTTTTCTCTTGTCTTATTTTACAGTTGTTAACTATTTCATTTAAAGTTTATTGTTCTACTGAACCGGGATTTCATTGTTTAAATATTACACTTCACTTCACACTTTTTTAGGGTTTTTCTTATTACGTTGTTATTTATTTATTATTATTATTATTACTTATTTATTATGTGACCACCCAAAATAAAATTTCTGCCCACTTAGCATACTATGGCCTATATTTTATTTATTTTGAGTATTATTCCAAAAGCATCTTTTACCTCTGGATGGTACTTTTCAGCGTTCTAGGATACAGGGTTTTATGTGCTCTAAACTCTTATCCCCATGCATAACCTACATTACTGGCAGTGTTGCAAGCTAAGCCTTTCTAAAAGACAGAAAAACCCTGAAAGCGCACAGATTTCCTGCTCTAATCATTCTATTTTTAAGTGTCTTGTGTAACGTGCAGTATATGCTATAGAGGTAAATGCATTGATTTCCTTTGTGTTTTCTGTTAATCATGCAGGTCACCACAAAGGGAGCAGGCCTGAACCCCAACGCCAAAGTGTGGCAGGAGATCCCTGCCCACCAGAACAACATTCCCGAGGGGACGGAGGGTTCCCCTTGGCTTCACACCTCCGCCTCTACTGCTGAGATGACTGAAGGTGAGTGCGCAGTCAGCTCAGTGTGCCAAAGAAAAGTTTATCTAGCCCTTGACATTTATAATGAAGGTAGTTGACTATCTCTAGCTCCTATCCATGTAAATGTTTCATGAATCTCTACCAAATCTGCAGGGTTTGATGTGGTGCCTTTCATAGGGCTTTAGCATTATCAGCTGTAGTAGCATGTGTGATTTTTGAAGAGAAAAATGAACAATGTTGTAAAATTGTTACAATGTTATCTTTTGGATATACTTGGCATCAACGCTAATTCATAATTCCAAACAATAACATAATAAAATACATCACTTTTCCCATCAGTTGTTGACACAGCTCCAATGCTCTCCACCCTTTAAACATCACATCTCCACTTGGCTAATCTTAGAGAATCCAGACTGTTGAGTCTGAACAGACCGTCGGCTTCGGTAATGCGCTCATGCATTACATCTGAATCTTGGTCAATGTTTCACAGCCAACAAGTAAAAAGTGTCGTTACTCTCTAGTTACTCTACGAACAGATGTGAGCAGTGTGGAGCATAGAATTTTGTTTTCTAACCTACACAATGGGAGGATAAGTGAAATCATCATAACTCTTAGGCAACTCTTATGCAAGGATATTGCATATAACATTAGATGCCAACCATGACACGGTCATTTCACAACCATTTAGTTCCTTCTGGCCTCTTCTGTCACAGGGTACTCAGAGGCTCCCTCTTCTGGGGGTAAGGGCTACAGCACAGAATACCCAAACAGCACTGATGGCTGCGCCCCTGTGCCCGCAGAGGGCATCTTGAATGGCATCGATCCCCCTGAGTTGGGGTACTCCCACTTTGACTCGCTGAGTGGGTCAGCTGTAGATGGTGAGGTGTCTAAGGAGCAACCGCTGTCTGAGGAGAGCCTGAGGGAGTCTTTGAAGAAACAACTGGAGTTCTGCTTTTCCAGGTGAGTGGTGAAGCAGTGGACAGGGTGCATAGAGATGATGGCATGCCCTTAATTTTTTCATGCCCCTCCCACAGCCCAAGTTCCGTATCAACGCTAATGTAGTTTGCAAAGCGTTTGCCACTTCAGGAATGAATCATTGTTTTATCGTCTTCATGGAATTTTCTGCTTAACTGTGTAGAACAAGCTGCTTTCTCAGTGCCGCGTTTTCTGCAATACACTCATTACAATGGTGCTGTGTGCATCGGTGAAATAACAATTGTCTATGCATCTGATTTGTTGAGCAACTGGGAAACACTGAGAGAAAATTGCACTAGGAATTGAATAGTAATGGTCTGAAGCAGAGGGTGTGTTACGGATGGAGGGAGACCATATCTCAAATCATGTTTTCCATTATTGAGCTCTTTTGTTGGAAGATGTCAATATTCAAAATTACGTCTTTAACGTGGCATCCCTAGTGGAAGAGTTAAAGGGCAAATACGTTGTACACAACGAGTCACACATTGACACCCTGTCCTTTCCAAATGTCCTTTTGGGTGTTTGCAGAGAGAACCTATCAAAGGACCTGTACCTGATATCCCAGATGGACAGTGATCAGTTTGTTCCCATCTGGACCATTGCTTGCATGGAGGACATCAAAACCCTCACCACTGACATGGACCTCATTCTGGACATCCTGCGAGGTAAAGTCCCGGGGTTCTGTGTTTTCTTGTATTTGTGTAAATTGCATGAATATTGGCTGATACAACAGAATTGTTGTGGAAGATTAGATTACAAAGAATACGGAGGCCCTGTGGATACAAATAGTAAAACATTATTTGACAAATTTGTAATACAAAAAAAAATTGCCAATTCAATACCCTTTGTAAATTGAGTGGAGCTGTGTGAAGTATTGTTTGTCTAGTGTGTGTGCACCTAGATGGACTGTTAGTTGTCCTTTTCTTTCTGAAAGTGTTTGCTAAGCTTTTGATTAAGGTAGACAGAAGCCAAGCCTTTCTTAATGTATTAACTGTTATTAACTGTTGTGCCGTTAAAATGTTTTTGTGAAAGTCTTTTTGCAGGGTTTGGTTGTGTTGATAAGATCAAAAGGGGAAACTTGCCAGCATTTTAAGCCCTTATCAACACTCAGTGCTCATAGTTATCAGTAAACGCTTGATAAAACAAAATGTAAGATAGACTTGCTATGTATACTGTGTTAGTCCAGGTGTATGAGGGCCCCTCAAGTTCAACATAGTTTGTCCAGATGGGGAAAAGAGTTCACAATAATGGTCAGGATTTATGTTCAGGTATTTGCTTTTGTTGTTACAGCCTCTCCCATGGTGCAAGTTGATGAGACGGGGGAGAAGGTTCGGCCAAATCACAAACGCTGCATCATTATTCTGAGAGAGGTGCCGGAGACTACACCGGTCGAGGTAAAGACACCAAGTTGGGCACAATCCTACACAACTTTCAGTTGTCTCGCTCTGCGTCTTATAAACCAGAGAGACTCCCCTTTACACTATTTAATCTGCCTGCTGCGTGTTTACCTTCCGGTCAGACAAAGGTGTCCTTTACAAGAGGTCAGTCATGGACGGTGGCTTACAGGTCCTGTCACACTGCACTTCTCATGTTAAAAATTTGGTGAACTAAATAAATGGTGCTCAGCAGAGCGCATACCTCCGCCAATGCTATTTGTCAATATGTGGCACTACCGCACGTTGGACTTTTACCAAAAGTTAATAATTTCTTCCATGCCCCATTACCAACTTGTCTCACATCAGGAGATGCACGTACATTTTCATGTCCGGACCTGAAATGGGGACATGAGACATGCCTGTTGAATTCTAGCCACTTTTAAACATTTTAGCGGATTGTCACAACACCTTGTGGACAGTCAATGGCCATTAGGTCTGCCCTTCTACTACTGTACCAAGTTTTGGAAAATTGGCAGGCTGGTTATGTCTAAACAGGAAATGAGCTCTCCAGTGGGCTGCTGATGGGCCACAAAGTTCAATAGAATTACCTGAATCGGGTTGGAAGTTTTACGCCTTTTCTGAGAACCCACACCCGCCACCACGCTCCCCGTTGACCAATCAGTGTGAAAAGTTACACACTTCTTCCTTGGCCTATGACCAATTTTTCCACAAAGTTTTGTAGTATTGTGTGATTCCGCTCGGAAGTCACATGCTTTTTAGTGAGAAGCCGCACCCTCCTTTGGCCAATTGTTTTGAAAAGTTAATTACTTCTTCCTTGCCGCATGACCAACCTTTCCACAATTTTTTTTGATTCAAATTGATTCATAACATGCTAACAGCCAAAAAGACAGAAAAGGGTGAAAATCTAATCCTCCTCCAGCTCAGCTGGTGGAGGTAATTATTTGTTGTGGTGGCTGGTGGGTGTATCATGGCTCGTAGATGGCTTAGAATCACACAGCCTGCAGGGAGAAGCTGCCTATGCTCTGTACTTGTTTGTGGCAGAATTTCTAATAGGTGTTTTGTGTCTTTTTCACAGGAAGTGGAGGCTCTTTTTAAGAGTGAAAACTGTCCAAGAGTGATAAGTGTTGAATTTGCGCACAACAGCAACTGGTACATAACATTCCAATCGGATATGGATGCACAACAGGTATTGCTCCTCATTCATAACTGCATGGCTTAGTATTATGGAAATAACTATTTCAGGTGTGGAATAATATTTGTTACTTCAGTGTAATTTTCTGATTCAGTTGGCTAATAAGCTGTCCTGACGTGTAATTACTTGTCCTAGCAGCTTTTTGTTTGATTACTCTCATGACATTTCATACATTTTCTCCCAGTATGACACACTGACATAAAGGCTGCTCATTGGCTATGGCTGTCATTTGCACTGCTGCCCCAGGATGTTTTTTTTTCAACCAGCAGGGGTGACTTCTACATGACCTTGGTGGGGGTTAACACTTGCATTTGCTAAACCTTGATTGCAATGTTCTGTTTACGTTTTATGGTTAGAACCAGGATCATGGTTTAAAAAAATAATTGTTGCTATTATCAAGAAATTTTGCAACTTGTTACTGCATTTTAATCATGTTGCACTACTAAGAGCCGGTCACTAGCTTACAGTGAGGGTGCATTGTATTGCACTTGGTATCCAAATGTTGCAGGTATGAACAACACAGTGCTGCCCTGGCAGAGTGGGGGAAGTGGTTCTGTCGTAAAGATGTTTTGTTTGATCCGAAAGAGGAATCACACATATTTCTCAATAGTAGCCTATTTGCTTCTCCTCTTCTCTCCTCAGGCTTACAGATACCTAAGAGAGGAAGTGAAAATGTTCCAGGGAAAACCAATCATGGTGAGTTCACACACCAAAATACATAAAGACTAGTGATTGACTTTATTCAGTATGGCTACTGAACGAAGTGCCCCTCTCAGCTTGGATCATTGGTTATTGTTTCAGTTCAGATCCCAATGATTGATACATTTTTATTACTGCTTCTGTTACGGCTCCGTTTCTCAAGATATGCTTGAAAATTTGGGGAAAAAGAGCGGGGGGGAAAATTGCAAGTCACTTTGAAGCCAGCGACTGTTTGAAACTGTGAATGGTAGTTTTGTGATATGCACACAGGTCAAGTGAACTAGGCAGTCGTGACGTTATCGTGAAATATTTGTACACATGAGCAAGCGTACTTTTCGTTGAAATGTTAGATAAATATTTTCCTTGTGCTAAATGTTGGTGTGTTTTTTTTAACCCAATTTAGGCACAGATAAAATATGACCATAATGTTTCCCCCCCTGTTTGATTACGGAAGTATTCCCAGCCACCTTAGTGTTCAATTTTCCTAATTTAGACTCTGGTATGGAGCCTTTGTGTCACCGTGTGTTGCTCAAGACTGCTGTACTGTCAGCTGGCACTTCAGTACCTTGTAAACTAGACTGGGAGTGTTTGGCTAATCTGTAGCCATAGAGGAGTGACCTTGGGACTGTTTGCATGCGGGGGGGGGTTGATAAGGAAGGAGTGAATCCAGCAGTTTCTGCTCCTGTGGAACATAGTTGGAACATTTGCCACCCGTATCTCCAGACAGTTTGCCTGCTCATGTTATCAAAATGTAACATTGACCTTAGCGATTGAGTCAGCATTTCTTC
>OMOV01044731.1:0-16243 GCA_900312565.1 Beryx splendens | reverse complement strand
GAGAGAGAGAGTGAGAGAGAGAGAGAGAGAGAGAGAGAGAGAGAATCCATACCTGATAGTCAAGTAGTCCAACAATATTCTCATGCTTGAGTTCCTTGAGGATGTGGGAAAACACATGGTCAGTACAAAGTACATGGCACACAGAGACAGAAGTGCCACTATGTATGACAACACTGACAAGTCAGCTGGTTACCTTCAATATCTTGATTTCTTTCCCGAGCAGAGACTGTGATTTGGCCAAGTTCTTCTTGTTGATACACTTCACAGCAACTTCATAGTCCCGTTTCTTGAAAAAAAGGAACAAGCAGGCGTTAAGTAACAGCATCAACAGTGAAAACAGTCCGCAGACAGCAACACATTTCTCTCAGATGGTCAGTTACCTCTTTGTGTCTCCCCTTGAACACAACTGCGAAGGCGCCGTGGCCAATCAGGTCTTTCCTGTTGAACTCAAACTTCCCAACGGTCTCCATGAGTTATAATAAAAACCAACGCGTAAAAGTATCCGAGTGGCTTCAGGAGGTTGAATTTCCAGCAGACGCACAATCCAGCGACAGCCCCCCAATGCCGGTAAATCCCATCTCATTGATGAACATGTCGTATTCACACATGACAAGCGTTATAATTCAAGAAACACCTCGACGTAACGTTACAGCTGTCCAAACTTGTTGTCACCATCGATAAAAAGTTCAAATAATGTGCGTAGGGACAGACAAATGTGTTCAAACAAAGTATTTCCGGGCACCTGTGCTTATTCAACGACTCGAGCTTCGTCTACTGCTTTTCTCCTGAATCCCTGGGAATGAAAAGCCTGTGTTTCTGATGTAGATTTCTGTTTGAATCCAGCTACAGACCGGTGACAGCGACATTGTGTTTCTCACCTTGCTAACCCTCCGCTCGGGAGTTATTCATATCTCACGGCGAGCATGCGCACACGGACGGGCACATGGCGCTTTCAGGTACGCCTCGTAAACTCTTTGTAAACTGCGCGTAAGCTTTTACAAAAGCAGTTTTCAACTTCATTGTTCATATGGGTGAAGAGTACAGAGGAGGCAAAGGGAAGTCTGCAGCCGAACATTTTTGCTGCTGTAATAAGTACAAACCTTCGACATTTTAATTGATGTTTTAATTAACTATTAGTCCAAAGATGTGTATGCATGGCAACCAAAAATTAGACAAAAAGTGTAAATAGAAGGATACAGCTAGACCTAATAATCTACACAGAATACCAAACAATAGCATATCGTATAACAATAAAATGCATTACGTTTACCATCAGTTGTTCACACAGCTTCCATGCTTTCCATTCCTAAACATCCCATATTGGCAACTTGGGTATCACAGAAAATTACCACTTTTCCAGTCATCTTTACCACTTTGCTGCATCATTCAAGGGCGCTAAGCTGTTAACAATGATATTTCCGACAGCACTTAAAGGCAGCATTAGGCCATCAGCACAGTGAGCTGTTTACCATCCAGTGCAGGATATTTCCACACGTCGATCTTTGTCTGATTTCATATAACACATTCCCAAGTGATCCATTGATCAGTGAGTTGAGCGAGGCACCAACACTGTCAGGGTTGTTGGCTAGATTGCCAATGAGGCCACTCATGCTGAAAACCTATGCACTCATCATGGTAGTGGGAGGCAGATAACAGTGCCCACCAAATGGCATTTTATGGCATACATCCAAAACTACAGATTTTAACGTGATGCTAGAGGCTATTTAATGAAGAAGACACTATGCTTTCTTGTCATATACGTTTTTTAATAAACATAACGTAGAAGCACAGAATGGCCAGAACATAGTACCTTAGAAAACAATCAATAAAGGCCTGATATGAGTTTAGAAATATTTGAAAATTAACTATTCATAAAAATGTGACATGGAGACTGAGCGTAGAGTGATTTACAGTAAATCCTGTTGTAAGAAACTTAATGTTGGTACAGTGTAAGATCAGTGAAGAGTTTTAAAATACGTTTATCTCCCTCCAGTCTCACAGTATATTAAGATAAACGGCAATCGCCTGGACTTCAATCAAATCCCTCTGCTGTAGAATACATATTTTACTACTTTTTTTAATTTTACAAATAAAGGTATGAAACTTCAAAACAAAAATTGCAACAGCCACTGCTGAACAAAACACCACAAAAATTCACAGAATTGTGTCTGAAACACAACCAAGAATTGACTAGTCTTCGAAAAGCATAAAATACTGCAGCTTACTAAGATGTGAGGTACTGCAAAATACCACGGTCATTTCATTTCAGGAGGAGATACAACACAAATAGAGACACAGTATTGAAAAGCATACAGACTGATTCTAGCGCTGTGATGCTTTGTGATGCAGAACTTTGAATCACAAAATAAATAAATACATCAGAATGTGGGGTTTAATTTACTGCTACATCCACTGTTGTTATTATGTCGTTATTATGTTATGCTGCTCCTACAATATGGATTAATACTGTGTGCATGAGTTGACTCATGGAGCGGATCATACTGCAGTGAGTACAGGAGGACAGATAATAAAGCTCTGTGTCACTGTGGATTATGAATCAAATACTATTAACAGGTGAAGCCATTCTCATTGTTTTCAAGCCATAACTCTAACACTACACTTTATGAAAGTATAGTGCTTCCCTTGGTCTTTATCTATGCAAAGTTGTGCATTTCTACCCAACCGTAACACTATGAAAATCAGTCTAATTACCATCCCAAATGAGATTAGCCTCTGTTACTCTGCAAGTAAATAAAAGCAGGTGGAGTGGCACAAAAAGGGAAATAACATGTTGAAGCGTATCACTGTGATTTAAATAAACTCTGGCCAAATAATAATTCAACTGGAAGAGACACAGGCTAGGCAACAGACGAGTCGAGACACTTCTGCGTTTTTTGTCTTTTGTCAGACTGTCAAAGCACATCATGGCATCTACTGCATGTCAGACTCTGCACCAGACTCAGAGTGATCGTAAAGCTCGCCGTCACTTCGCTGACCTTGTGTCTCCTCAGAAATCCCTGCCCTAGTTTTAGGTAACGCGATATGTCTTTAAATGAGACAATAATAAAGGCACAGTCCTTGGAGTCTGTTTGTCTTTGAAAAGGTGAGGCTACTAGTCAGCTATCCACACAACACCTCCTTTGGTATTGCTTTTCATTTGAGTGGACAAGAGTGTAGTGTTCATCACATGAAACAGTGGGGGAAAAAATACTCTGGCCAGTGTTTGTCATTCTACACTAGTGAGCTTCAGGTTGCTCTGCTTCTCCTGCCATAGACAGATATGATGATCTTGTGGTTTTAGACGGCGGACAGGTCGATGCGATTGGCCGAGTTGGTGCTTTTGTCCCATGTGTTCATCTTTGTGGGAGTCACGCCTTCCTTGTTGCCATTCATCTAGAGGATGGAAAGGAGAGACTCCGTTAGACTTGGGCAGGTAGGGGTGAACAGCTCATTTTTGTCCTTGCGACTCCTCATCAGCAGCACTCACAATGTCAGAGTTGAAGGGTTTCACATTGATGTTTCGGATAGAGCTGCTGGTAAGAGACCACACCTTGGTTTTGTGTTTGAAGGCAGCTCTGACCTGCAGAAAGGAGTAAAGCCATAACAGACAGATGATAGTGATAAATGCCGGTTTGAAGCTATATTAGGCATGTGAAAGTACATCCTTTTTGCACAAATGATACTCTGGTGTCGGGTGTTCTGGTGACACTTCTCCACCCACAGGAAGAGACGAATCAGAGATAAGCAAGTGAGCTGTGTGCAGATTACTGAGGTCACAGTGATGATTTCTGGGTACTGAGGTTCAAATTTTTCAAACAGTTACCTCTCCCTGCCATTTGGAGCTGCAAACATGCAAAGTAGCCTAATGCAGCTTCAACTGTATCATTAAAATATCACAGAAAAGGCAAGCACAGCGCAGAGTGAAAATATTGGGATTGCACCATACCTCAGAGTTGAGAAGACAGTGAAACAGGAAGACAAAGAATCCCTACAGAAAAAAACAAACACAGAAAGTCCAAATTCAAAGTGGAAATTCACAAACGACTGCACATATTTTTGAAAGACAGATCTTGCAGTTAAGAACTTACTTGTAAGGAGTTGAACACAGCGAAGATATAGAGGAACGGCAGGGAGTGCCTGTTGACAGCAAGAACGCCAAAGATCCAGGAAATGCCAAGTATAGGCAGCAGCACAGCCACTGCCTTCGCAGTCAGCCTGCAAACACACAACACACAGGTTGAGGACAACGTAGGATTTAGAGCATCGGTCCAGTCATGAAAACAAAATGACTCACTTGACAGCGTTGGCGTCTCCATGAACCTTGTAATTCTCTCCGCTGATACGAGATATGATCCTCGTCACCGATATCAGAATGCCAATGTTCACCTGAAAGTCAGAGAGGAAATAACATGTTGGGGTCAGTCAACTTAACACAATGGTATAAAGAATCCCTATATTATTTGGGCTTTTTGTTGGGGTTTTTTCCTAAAATTGAATGCACTTACTAAGCCTACACATAATGGAGATTAAATTATAGCCTAAATTAAACTATGAATCATGAAAAATGACTGTTTATTGTTGTAACTTTCTCACCACAATGACAAACAGTGCAGGTGCCACAAATGCCCAGATGGCTCCATTCTTCAATGACAGCCAACAGCTGAGAGAGGGGGGCGAAGCAGAAGTGAAGAAATCTCAGTATAAAGTAAAAATAAAAAAAATATTATAACATTGCAGCGTCAACATGGATTGACACAGCTGCTGGTAATCTAAACATTGTGGCGCTTTTGAAAAACGTTAAAGAAAAGTGCCCGTTCCAGTTTCTTACCATAGGTGACATCATTCTCATGCAAGGCCTTGAGGCTTTGATGGGATCAAATTGAATTAAGATCATACGGTTTTTGAATGTCCAGGTCTGAGTGTGCTGGCTCAGCTACTTACTTATCAACCTCACCATAACTGTCCAGCGCTGAGGTCATGGACACCACACAGATCACCAGCGGAGAACCTGGTAATAAACAAAGAAATGTTAAGAGTAGGAAGCAAATGTGGCACAGATTCACCAAAAACGTAACCTATTACCTGACGATCAACATGGTCAACTACAGTAAATCAACATGGGGAATCTCAAATGAAAGATCTATCCCTAGAAGTTTATTTCCAAGGCCACAGACGTGTGTGTTCTGACAGATTTGGGTCAAATAATGGCTGCAAAAAAGTGTTTTTTAACCTGCATGGTGTACTGGATGGATGGGGTTAACTGTATCAGAACAGTTCAGTGTCGGGTAAGCTGTCAATCACCGACAAGCACACTCCAATTAATTCTGAAATACGGCCCCACCCACCCTGGCACACAAGCAGGCTAAAACAAACCATGACACGTTGCAAAGACGACTGGACCCAGGTTTTTGTTGTGATAGTCTTTATCTGCTGCGCTGCTCATTTCCTTGAGCACAGCTCTTTTCATTATAATACTTTGATCTGCTCAGAGACCTTCTGGCTTGCCAAGGCCAGAGGTTTCCAGCATAATCCTACTGCAGGAAAATGAAGCTGTTACTTCGAAGGAGGAAATTAGAGATAAAGGGTCAGCAGCCTGTATCACAGCTAATAGCAGCAGCTGTTAATTACAAAATGACTGTTTTCCTTTTACATGTCTAACAGCTACACTTCTAACTGCCGGACAAGTCTCCGGCACATAATTTGCAGTTGGCCACACAAAATGAGAAACTACTTTGGCCAAAAGAAAGGAAGTAATAAAAAAAAAGGGATCTTATTTCCACTAATGGCTTCAGCATGTGGAGGAGAGACCATGCATTCCCCAGCAGGCAAATACAGTATATGTCCCGGCCTATCTGTCTGTCCACTCTGCCTCTACCGTTGGTACAACGGAGAGCAACTCACCGCTGGTTTAGCAGGGTCACATTTATTTATTCTGATGCAGCCAATATTTAACCAGTAAGGTCAATTAACAAATAACAAACTCTTATTTACAATGATGGCATGGCATGAGGTAGAGGCAGGTGACTGGGATATACTGTATATATAAAAAAAAGATCAAATTATCTAAAACAGACAAACAAAAATGTACAGCGGAGGGTCTGATATGAGCATATGACAAAAATGGATGAGTATACTGTGTAGTATCACAGCAATGATGCTGACGCCTCCGTGTATGTTCTGATAGAAGATATCACTCAAATGCGTTCGATGGCGCGAGTAAAGGTCAGATGTGTGAGCGTGTGTGTGCACGTGCATATGTGTGTGTGAGGGAGGTGTGTGTGTTTACAATGTACTGTTTGTATGTGCTTTTGTGTGTTTGTCTTCATGGATCAAGCATACGATTGAGACATTTCATCTGAGTGTAAGCAAGCAGACCTACCCCAGCCAATGCCGTAGTAGTAGAAGTGTTTGCTGCCCTCGGAGCCGAAGACCTTGACCACCATGCTGTAGAGGTGCAGGCCCTCCACCAGCATCCAGGCAAAGGCGCTCAGGAAGAAGAAGTGGAGCAGGACCGCCATCACCTTGCAGGGCAGCTGGGACCGGAGACAAGACCGGGCTCTTAGAACATGCAAATACAATCCTCATCTTCCTCAAGCCCATTCCCCTCCTTATCCTCATCATCATCTTTTATTTCAGCTTTACCTTAGAAATCTCGTTTTAAATCTCGTTATTTTTATGATTGTTACTTTTGCCGTAAAGCACTTTGTAACATTGTTTTGAAAAGTGCTGTACAAATAAAGTTTACTATTATTTATTTTATTAAGGAGCCTAACGCCAGAGACAATCACTAATCATCCTGAGGTACATCATCATCACCATAATCAACAACATAATTATAGTCATTATTCATTATCATCATCACCATCTTTGTCATCATCGTCATCATCAACAACATAATTGCCATTGCTATCCTCATCATCATCATCATCATCATCATGAGTGTGACATCTCTGCTTCACCTCTTGGAAGAGCAGGGTGTGCTGCACCTACCGTGCCGGGGTCGAAGCGGGAGCTGATGAGCAGTAAGATCTCGGCCACCAGGATGGCGAAGGACAGGTTGGCGTGGATGTGGTAGCGCTGGTTACGAATGGTACTCACTGACCTGCAGAGCAACAGACGAGCACCACTATCAAGTCAGTACTGCCAAGCAGACAAAAACATATAAACTGTATACCGTATAAGTAGATATAAAATATATTTACATATTCATATGAGTAAATTTATGAACTTACTACTTATGTATTATGTAGGCCTACATATATGTATAAATCTTTATATTTTTTATAAATATTCCACATTATGAGGCTATTAAATTTTCTATATGACTGTGATCCAGCTGTGATACTCACGACAGCACTGCAAAGGTGACCAGAGTGATGGCAAGACAGAAGATGGAGATGGAGCAGCCAACATAACCGATGGTTGATAGCGCCACCCGGTGGCCATTGGTGAGCTGTGTATGGATATCACAATTAGTGCCAGTCATAATGGCAAAATAAGATCAAATGGAAAAACATAATTACTTTGCTGGTATTGTGGTTTATGGTTAATCATTAGCGCTGCCACATGTAAAGTTGAAGCATCAAACAAGTCAAGCTGAAAGTGGTGCAACACTGCCCCCTACAGGCTGTTGTGAACTACTACGTTCCTCAAAACATGGCAGTGTCTACTGTATCTAGGATGTTTTTGTTTTCTGTGCTGCGGCCAGCCTGTATGGAAAGGGTTCAATAAAATGAGGTCCGATCCTCTCTTCCATGCGCTAGTCCAGTCCAAGCCCCCTGGCCTGTTTCATTCAGCCTCGACCAGTAGACTGGTAGCCAGGAAATTCAAAGGGGGCTCAGTAGAGTTTATGATGATGACCAAAATAGTGACCCTCATTAGTATGCTCTCAGGCAGGCTCCTGTCCAGGACTGGGCAAGACTATATCATTGTAATAAAGCTTCAGTAAAATGGCATGACTCCTGCAGTGTAAAAAAAAACCAAAACACTGCATCAACTTAGAAACACACGGCACTTTTCTGGATGAGATCTATTCATATACTGTATGTACTCTAGTTTTTTTTTGTGCAGTAGGTTTCCTCTAAAAACTCAGTGACTGCGGATATACAGGAAAACACCTCGGCCCAAAGTTCTGTGTTTTCTTATGGTTTTGAGATATGCAAAATATACATCGTCCAACCAGCCAAAGAGAGACAGTGGCAATTGTGTTTGTCCGTATGCATATATCCGTGGCATACGGCCCGACGCATTGATGTTGTTTTCAAGTTTAAGCTATTTTGAGGATTTGGGTTTGATTCTCCATTAACTCTCTTCACATGTGCCTTGTCATTAGGAGGGTTGAGAAGCCTCTGCCTTCCAGAATAGGGATACGTGGGATGTTCCCCAGCAGCTGAGGGATGAGGCAGCCCACTAATTAGAGACTGGTCGAGGGAAAGTATAGCATCAAATAGACTTCTGTTGCTTAAATACAGCGCTGGCCCACTTAGCTGCAAAAAGGACTCCTCTTTTCTATTTAAAGAAGCCATCCGTGATGCTGCCCATACTCCCATGGCGCATATTCTGGGATAACGGAGAATAGTCTGTGGTGACAATGTACACAGGGTTGGCACTGTAGGTCTCTCTGGAGTGTCAACTAAATGCACATAATGCAAATGTATGGTAAACAGTGGGAATACTATGCAGAAGAGCATTCAGAGAGAAAGTGAGCAGTAGTGGCATAAATATTACCCTAGATCTTCCAAAATGGAGAGACTGTGGTCCTTGAGGAATGGTCCACTGACCTTTGCAGTGACCCGATATAACCACACTTAATCATGGTTGTCCACAGTACTTCTCTATAAAAACCACCAGTGAAACCAACATTGTTACTGCGTAGGTCTGCTTACAATTGACCTACAGGGAGGAATGGCAAACTGTCCAAAAGCAGCAGTAGGGCCTCTGGGTGGTGGGTTACTGTGTGGTAAACCACTGCCTCCTGTCCAATTACACTCCTACAAATCTAGTTATGTACTGTGGAACAGACAAGGACACAGAGGGAGAAACTCGCTATGGAATAAAGGTGGTGCAGAAGAACAATGCTCCTGGCAAAAAAGCAAGAGAAAATTTCCTGAGAACAGATTCCACATGGTTATAGGCAGAATAATTTCCCCGGTGGCCAAAGCTTCATACCTTTAAGGGCACCACTTGCATAAGGATGGCAAAGTTGGTGAGGTGGTTGCATAGACACACAGAGTACGTCATGTTCCCACCTGAGCGCACACAGCCCTCGTTGGACCATACTCCCTCCTTTGAACTGAGAGAGAAGACAACTTGTTCACAGAGAAAATATGGCATGCAGACTCAGACATTATCCAGTGGTGTTTGGGAGAACATACTATGCATTCTTTTATAAACAAGTAAGCATGAAACTTATCAAAACAAAGATATGCAGGGGAAAAAAAAAACATGCTGAGGGTTTTTGTAGGAGCGCTGCTGGCTGGGAATATTCAACATGATCCATTATGGGAGGTGCGCTGAGAATATTTTGCTGAACTAAACATCTGACAGGACAATCCAATAATTCACATTTTTCTTGAACCTCAGGGTGAAGGGGAGTAAGGAGAGGAAGCCTTTGAGTCCAACTAAAACACACTCCCTTTTAAAATGATTTATGGTTTCTAAATAGTGTTTTGGCTCCACTTATCAGATCACTGTATTTTTACAGAAGGTTTGTTCTACAAACTGTTTCTCAGGACACACCAAGCCGAAGCAGCAACGTGTGTAACACTGGACTGGATTTGAGTGACAAAAAGAAAGACCAGCTTTCCGGACCTTTGATTATAATTCTTGATTTAAAGCCTTAAAGAATAAGCAAACTTGACAATCAAAACAAAATCTCATTTTGGGACTAAGTATGAATGTTGAATGGAGTTTGCTAATTGAAACATGCTGTATCTACGCTGTGTAAGGGAGACCCACCTGTAGTCCAAGAAGCCACAGTACAGGAAGACCTTATTGCTCTGATTTAAAGCTTGATCTTGCTGGTCTTTGCTCTGAAAAAGAGAAAGAAAGGAAAACAAAGATAATCCTATCACTGAACCAATGTTGTCTTTCATTGCCAGACTAAATTATGTCATATAGCAAAAATCTGCTTTTGTATTGTACTGGCTGACTGATGACCAATAAGTTACATGTTTGTCCCATAACTCAGAGCAACCTGCTAGGAAAATGTGCTTTAATTTAGGAGAGGCCACGGAATATTTTGGACCCAAATTAGCTGCATTCTTTCCTTAATGCTGGTTGGCTTTCCTTCCATCCATATGCTCAACAGAAGCATCGGAGCTTGCTGTGTTAAAGCTAAAAATACTGTCCAGCTTGCTGTTGGACCCGGAGAGGAATAAACCACCTCATTACATTTGTTTCTGATACAAAATGAAAGTGTTTCACCGGTGCTTAGATGTCAATAAACATCCAAAGAAGACTTCAATGTCGGAGATCGCAACAAAGGATCCGCACTCAGCAAAAATTGATTATTACACTGAGAGAGACTCCTTACTGTTTTCAAGAATCTTATTTGATTATAACTGTTTTTTTCCACGTAATTCCTTAATATGAGATTTGGAGTCCCCAGAGACAGTGAGCTAATGGCTGAAGTGCAAGAATGCAGCAATTAGGGCTTGGCCCTGCTTAAACCTCTACCCTCCTCAATCTGTCATCTGAAGAAAACAACACTTTCATTGGCTGGCTGGGTGTACATTGAGAGACTACACACCTCTCCTCATTCCCCGAGCCTAGACTCTCAGACTGGATAAGTGTATGTTGAGATGGACTGTGTCTGTGCTATTTCCTTCTGGAAAAAGTGAGAGCGAGAGTGAAACTGACAGTCAGCCTGTCTGTTTCCTGGCCCATAGGCTCGATGATTCATATTACAAAGCATAGCACAATACGTTGACTTCATTGTGAAACCAAATAGTTGGTCTCATTCTGTCTATTTTGCACATGCAGCTCTTTAGTCATCGTGTATTGCGACCCTTAAGATGAATCCATGGGTCTGCCAGCGTAGGCAGGACAATGGGCTCCAGAGCCATGAGAGCGCCTTAACTGCACCCCGTCATCATGGGCAGGCGGCTGGCTTTAAGGAGCTGCGAGCGACCCTGTGGGTGAATTTACTGGTCCCCTGCGGGCTTTAATAACTCACCATTGCTTGTTGGGTGTAAATGAAAGCAGATGGAAGCGAGGCAAACTGTAACTGGCATCCAATCGCAGCTGAGAGTGTGAAGGCATATTCACACACTGTAACCCTTGCTTTACAGTGACATATTTGCTCTCCACAACCGCTGAACCTTTGCTGCAGCTGTGTTACTGAAGAGAGACTAATTATCCATATTGAGCCTTAAACGTCAACCGGGCCTCTCGGGACACCATCCATCATTATCAAACCCTGACAAGTCCCAGATACAAACTAAAAAATACATCAACTGACAGACCATCACCATATGTGAGGAGTGCTGTTTGGCTGTTGTTCCCCTGTAGCAACTGTCTGTTTGCGGTATAGCTATCCAGTGAGTGTTTTTGAGCTGGTATCTGAGGAGGGGGACATGGGTCTGAAAGTCGCTGGTGAGTGTTAGAATGCACTCAGAGATCTGGCTGGGCTTTGAGCGCACGCCGTTGTTCCCCCGGTGCCCTGAGGCCTCGGCGTCTACCAGCCAAGACTGCAGCCGGCGCTCCAACTCTTTATTAACAACAGAAGGCCAGCAAGCACCGCCTTGGAAATCACTTTGAGCCTCATAAGAAGAAGAGACTTAGAGAGGAAGGGAGAGGCAAGAGAGGGAGAGAGCCAGTCACAGGAGATATAGAAGGCGAGAGATGCAGAGTGACAGGCAGATAAAGGTGGAGCGTCAGAGAGAGGGGCTGATAAATCACAGATAGTGGAGGTGTTTCTGGTGCTTCTCTGTCACTCTGTCCCACTCCATCAACCTGCTTCAGCTGCAATTCACTGACCCCTGGTAAGTAATGGAGTTTAAAAATGGAAATAGGTTCATGCTTGCATTTGCATTTTATCAAAATGCGCAGAATAAGCTTAAACTCCTAGAGTAATACTGCATGGATTGAGACTCAGGTGCATCAATAGAGATGTAACATGAAACAGCTGCAGGGGGACCAAAGTATGATGCAACTCTTTAGCAGTGAACAAACCACTTCCAGCTGCCATGTCATCATCACTACACGCCTGTCATATGACAGTGTGTTGCATAACAACAATTTGGGGGAGACTCTGAGCTGTGCTTCAGGTATGAGTGGCGTATCCCGATGATTACTGGAAACAGGACACTCCTGCAGTCCATTTCCACCACCCCAACAATCTGTTGTCATGGTGAAGCAATGGCCTTCAGTGTCTGCTCTGCCAACAGGAGAATCGCTGGCTGCTGTCTGACACGTCTATCCCTCTAATCCAAAGCAAATGTTGTCCTTTTGCTGCCTAATGACTGCGCTGAGCCTGTCGGGCCAAAATGACGAGGAATGAAAATACACACTCTCGTGCATCACATCTGCATATAAGCCTTACATGACATACCCAGCAATTTGTGTAAGCGCACGCAGCTCATCTCTCCTCTGTGGTGTCTTCCAGACCTCCCATGACTGGCAGAGCTGGAGGACAGACCCTCTCTGCGGTCGAGCTCAGCTTCACCAAACACCGACAGCACACGCCTCTTCGAATCCCAAGACATCGGCCTATCCCAGGCCAAATTAAATCTTAGTTTTTGACAGCTGGTTCTCAAGTAAGGTGCTAATAAGGAGAAGATGGAGAAAGCTGCAGACCAGCCACCATTCTTGTTTCAACAATTCAACACAGACAGGCTAGTGCTGAGCAAACACAATCTGGACACTCGCAGAGATGCCTGTCACACACAGACAGTGTGTATGCACACATGTATGTACACACGCACACGCACATGCACACACTGTACCCACAAATACACAGACCAACAGAGCTGGGCAATATATCGATATTATATCGATATCGTGATATGAGACTAGATATTGTCTTAGATTTTGGATATCATCGTGATATGACATAAGTGTTGTCTTCTCCTGGTTTTAAAGGCTGCATTACAGTAAAGTGATGCAATTTTCTGAACTTACCAGACAGACTGTTCTAGCTGTTATATTATTTGCGTTTACCCACTTAGTCATTATATCCACATTACTGATGGTTATTTATCAAAAATCTCATTGTGTAAATATTTTGTGAAATCACCAATAGTCATCCCTACAATATTGTCGCAATATCGATATCAAGGTATTTGGTCAAAAATATTGTGATATTTGATTGGACAATCCACCATGAAGCCCTAATTTCCCCTAACAACACGACACTAATTACTGGGATATTTATCTTTTTACTTTAGTACTTTTTTGCTTTAAGCTTAGATAATTATAAGTGTATTAAAAGTCAACCTCTGGCGTAAGATAACTATTCACCACCAGCATTCAGACTTTTTTCCAACTCTCATTATTGAAAATTGCAAAAAGGCAGCATTATTACTGACTATAGAAAATATATGATTACTGTGCACATTGCTGTAGTTTGTTAATGTTTTAGGAGTATGATTTCTTTAGACTAGGTTTTCACAATGAAAGCACGTCAAATGGAGATATGCAAACTAAAAGGCAAATTTTCACGTGGAAAATATTGTCAAGCAAGTCTGATCAGAAGTGAAAATGCACCGACGTTAAATATCACTTCAAACTCACATTCTCCTTGCAGCCTAAATAAGTCCTACACACACCCGCTCATTCCACTGAGCGCTGGCACACTGACTTGCAGCCTCAAGTGCAGTGAGGCATATTTCAGGAGCGATGAAGTCTAAATAAAGGTTGTGGTTGCTCTAAATTTAAAAACCAGTGAAAAACTACACAACACTATGAGTGTGAATAAGTCAGCGATCTTCTCTTTTTCCCCTCAAATGTTCCAACATATTTGAGAACACGGAGCGCCAGAGTGTAATTTGGACTGCACGTTCTGAACTGCATGTGGTATAGATATCATTTCTACACTGTACCACTGCCAGCAGGGACCAGCAGGGAGAGCATTGAAACTCATCAGCCACACTTTACCACAACACTTTATTTAAAAAGCTATGCTGAGCATCCCTCAATGTGGAAGTGTTTAAGTCGGTGGGGAAAAGGCTTTGTTTAAGTGTGAGTCAACAGAAGAAAAGAGATGTAGACGTTTCCCAACACGTTTTGACTGTGGTTAATTTGTTCTGCATAACATGAGAGAGGCCATACGTGCATTTCTCCAAAAGCAACACTGACTGTTGTTAAAATTAGTAAGGAAAGGAAACGCTTTATTGCAGTATGTCTGGGAAAGGCACATGGAGGTATGGTGAAACATTATCCAGGCTCAAAGGACCCACCCACAGGACAGAATGTGACGCTGAGTCTGTTAAGAGACCCTCTTAAATCAGGGTTCACTTTACAATCAGATTACTCACTCCAAATCACCCATTTTACATTCATTATCTTGTACAATCAGAGAACAGCCGACGTCAACTCGCCAATGTCAAACTAGGAAAACAGCATCACATCCGGACCTTTTTGGCATACCGTTGCTGGACAAACGCCCCACTAAACCATCTTAAACTCAACATACTGACACATCCTATTGATCAGCAGACACAACACGCAGCTCAGACAGATCTCAGCACTGTAATAACAGGCCTTTACAGACTGGTTACTGACAACACCGCAGGGTCTGGAGCACAACACAACTGGCCTTGAGTGAGATCATTATATCAGGGGAAATGTAATAAGACGTGCAGCTGTGGTCTCGACTCGGTCTCCGAGGTAGACGCTCAAAACAACTATGTAAGTGTTGATAGGCGTGCGAGGTGTGAAGAAAAACTGGAGACAATTAAACAACTGCACAAGTTACAGTGTTGTTTTGATAAGGTGAGCTGGAAAGTCTGGAGCGGGAAGTGTCGCTGAAATACCATGGCGATAACAACAAACACGGCATATGCTGCTTTCCATTTAGAACTAAACAGAAAACAGAATCTAAATAGGAGCAATACAATGTGCTGCTGTAGTCTGTATAGCTGATATCTCATGTTTGAGTCTTAATTCTCTGGTTTCTGGGCCTGTTCGTGTTCACAAATACTGCTTAGGGTGTCATAGACCGCAGCAACAACATGTTGGCATTCTTAAGTTGAGGGCTGTTCCCCCTCTTACTCATGTAACAAAAAGCATTGAGCCTGGTGGGAATGTGGGAAAAGTGAAACGTCGATATGGACGGCACAAGCGCCAGGGCCTTTTTCTACTGTCCCCGGGAGTCAAACTGGAGCTGTGTTTTGTTTAGCATGTAGCGAGCGGTGGTGGTAGTGGCAGTGGGGACAGAGTGGGGACAGAGTGGGGATACAGTGGTGATAGAGAGAGGGTGGGAAATGGGAGGAGTGGTAAGGAGAGACTAAATGCAAAGCTTCTGGCAAGCGGTGAATAGCAATAGCCAGACCTCCATCTGTGATTGATCAGCTTGCTGGCTCATACAGCCTGTATTTGTGTGTGTGTGTGTGCTGGTGTATGGGTGGGTGTGGGTGGTTGAGAGAGAGAAGGGGGAGAGACTTGCCCGCAAGATTTAAGCTGGGCGTGTGCTGGGAGTTATAAAAAGACTGGCAATAAAGGGTGGTTATTATTGTGGCAGAAAGGACTGATACCAGCGTAAGCACACATGATTAATAGATTGGGTATCAGAAAGCTTTATATAGTCTCTGTGTGTTTATTTTCACAGTTGCCGAACAATTAATCCATTATTTTCTGCACTTATTAGGAAGCTCCAACAAGTCTAGACGCCTTTGTAAACACAAACCACCCAGTCTGCCTTTCTTCCCGTGACCTCTTTCCTCCCTTTCCCACCAAACTCTCCCTTTCATGTTCATGAAATTATGGGAGGGGACCGGTGGACGAAGTTGAATGGAATATTCACACTTAGTCACTAACATTGATTTTTTTCTCAATCACAAATTGGTGGTGTATCGGTGAAGCGTATTTTCTTGAAAATGTAAAAATTGAAATCTTGTATTCATTCAAATGTGGAAATGATTAAGTATTATTAAGGCGTTTGGATGAAAAAAGTGAAAGTGAACTGATCCCAAGCCTGGTATGAGGGAAGAGACAGAGGCCACCAGCGCTCCTCCAGCGCTACCTCCCCATTCCTCCATTCCCCTTGGCTCTTCTAACCTCCCATGTCACCTTACATCTCATT
>OMOV01044722.1:0-12815 GCA_900312565.1 Beryx splendens | reverse complement strand
ATAGATGGATAGATGGATGGATGGATGGATGGATAGATAGATAAAGAGGGATAGACAGACAGACAGACAGATAAAGAGGAATAGATAGACAGACAGACAGACAGACAGACAGATAAAGAGAGATAGACAGACAGACAGACAGACAGACAGACAGACAGACAGACAGACAGACAGACAGACAGACAAAGAGAGACAGAGAGAGAGACAGACTGTGGATGAGATCGGCTGTTTTCTGATGGTTACTTACCTCCAGTGAGATGTCGTCCCTGCTGGGTAAGTTCTGGCTGACTGCTGCCAGAGACGCGTGCTCAATGTCCCGGATACATCTGTTGATGTTATCAATTGATGAGTCGCACTCCCGCTGGCCTGGGGCCTTGTCCCTGACAGCGAAATGGGAACAGGAGAAGAGCGAGAGAAAGGGGGGGGGAAATGAGAGAGATAAAGGTGAGAGTGAGGAGGCGGGTGGGAGTGTAGATGGGTGAAAAAGGCATAGACAGGGGGATGAAGAGAAGAACAGAGGTAAGACAAATTAGAAGAGACAGGAAGCGAGCAAGAAGGTGAGAATGTTAACATACTTAACTTTTGTTCAAACACAGGCAGGCTCGCAGGATATTGTTTCATTCGCCCTAACATCTTTTCTACTGAATCATTCCTCTCATTATGGCTCAGGTCACATCTGCTGAAATGGAGCCTGTGGGGTCCCCGTCGCTGCATAGAGAGATCAAGCTGGGCTGCCAAATTAGGTTTCAAGCCTCCAAGTGGTTTGGGGGACGGGCCACAGAGACGGAGTAAGTCAGTTAGACATCCATTTCTATGCATGGTGACCACGCCGCTAGAAAATAAAAACTGTAATGAGACTAACAAAGTTGTGAGATTGGCATTTGGAGGATGGAGTCCGTTCCTGTGCGTCTTCATTTGCACTGCGGTGTATCGCTGCATACCATTAAAAGGCCTGGGTCTAAATCCCAGTGCTCAATTTGTAGTCCAGAGGAGGACTCTTATGAGGGTGTCCAAACTGAAAAGGTGCTAAGATGGCTGTGCGTGAATGCTAATCTGCAGATGTTGTGGGCCCAGCGAGAAGCTTAAAATTCAGTACATCTGACACTGGGAGTTTGGCTCCGATGGGAATCCGTTTTGCTCTGACCAAGGTCAGGAACAGAGGTGTGAAAGAGGAGATTGAAAGTTAACAAAGCAAAACATTTTTCCCCATACTCCCATCAAACACTACTGCGGGAGACTAATAAGAACTTTTTGGATTGAGCTCACTGGTGGCAACACAATATGAAATGTTATGTCCTAATGAATAAGACTTTCCACCTCAGCCTCGGTGTCTGGTTGCTTTTTGATCTCCTCATCAAATTTGTCTCATTAATTAAACTGTTAATTAAAACGCCTGTCCCATGTTCACTATAGAATTTAGGGGCCATTTTGAGGGACAGTAGTTTATGTTTAACTGCCCACTATCCTCTCCGGTGCTATTGCCACAGTGCCATGGTCATCAAGAGGCAAATTCAGGCCAGTCAGCAAAGGTTGAGACAGATCACTCTAAACCTGTGAACTATCAAACTTCATCACAGTGTAGCTATAAAGCACATGAGGAAATCATTTTCTACAAATCATGCCTGTTCTTTATTGAGGAACATCTAATAAAAGGAAGCAAATGTTGTATTACTGTGAAACTTTAACATTAACACCTTAGCTGCAAATTTTCACCTCCCATAATCCTCTTCGTGTATTCAGTTAGGAACTATATGTCAATGTCACACAGAAATGCGGTAGAGTTGAGTGATGCGCTTGTTTATCATTTGTTTATCAAACTTAAAAAAACAGAAGCCAACAATGTCGTTTTCATTGTTGAAATTCAGAAAAATTTATAGCAGATCCAGGAGGAAGAGACAGAAAATCGATGGCGTTAATGGGGGATCTCCTTATACAGCGTCTGCCTTCCTGGTCTTTTGCCTCCCATCTATGCTTTGTGGGACTGGACGCAACCTGAACTTGTTAAATGTGAACCAATGGTCACTCACTAACCGGATAGCTGTGATGAGGCTCTTGATGGAGTCAGAGACGGTGCGAGAGTGACCAGCCAGAACAGACCAGGTGGGCGGGTCTTTGGGGTTGATCACCAATGAGCGTGCGGTCTTCAGCAGGTGGGTGGAGCTATCTAGCATGGAGCGTGCTGACTGGAGGATGGGCTCCTGAGCCGCAGAGCCCTATAGAAAAACAAATTTAAGACAAGCAACTTCAGCCTGAATGTAGAATGAATGTATTACAATATTCTGTTGTTGCAGCATATTCCCAAATTGCTATAATGCTGCTATTTAACTTATAATATATACAATAACCATACATGAATACTACACTAATGTTCACACATCCATACCTCATTGCTGATCTGGGCAGGGACGCTGGCAAACTCTGGGTTGGAGGCAAATGTTGTCAGGTTTTCCACAGCCTCGATTAGTGGAGCTGTGGCGACTCGACACTTGTTCCTGTTCTCCTCAGAGAAATCGCCATCTAAAGCCTAGAGAGAGAACATACAAGGTGAATGCGTTGAAATTAGCATGCAGTCCACATCACAGAGGAACGACTGCTTTCTAGAGTGCCAATATTAGCAGAAATTAATAAGAAATGGTTCAGAATTCATTCACCAAAAGGATTCATCAAAATCATTATACGACATCAATCCCATAAAAGTTGGTCTTGACATGTCACTGCCATCAATACCTAAAGCCTATTATGTTAACGGAGAGAGCCAACCTTGAGAGACTGGTGGAGCAGCCCTACCTTTATGGTTTTGACCAAGTTGGCAGTGCTGTTGGCCACCTCCTTGGCAGACTGGACAAAGTGCCTCTTGGCAACTGGGTTGGCCGTCTTGGAGGAAGCCAGACGGCAGGCGTTGCACAGAGCCGAGGTGTGCTTTGCAACAATGGTGGCAGCTGAGAGCACCTAGAGCATTACAAAGAGCAAAATGTTAAATTAACCACGTTCAAGTTATCTTAAAGGAATGATTCACGCTAAATGAAAATTCAGTCATTAACTATTCACCCCCATGTCAGTGGAAACTCCACTTAAGTTCATAGGAAACCAAACTCGGCGAGTTAGCCCCTGGAGTTCCATCACAGCCTGTTTCCAAACTGCAGAGCCAGCTCTAAATCAATGCCTAAAATGTCGATCAAATTTCTTCCAACAGTCCAAAAGCCCAATATTTAGCTCATTAACTCCTATATCCTCAACAACATTGCTTTGTTCTAGAGGGTCGTCTGCGACCCCTGCAGCGCTACCATATTTTCATGCATTTTTTTTAAGCTGTAAAAAGACGGCTCTTTTAACCAATACTTTGTAAGACGGCTGAGGTGAAAGTGCGAGGGCTAACTCGCTGTGTTTGGTTTTTGAACAAACTTCACGGTACAAATACAGTTTCGACTGACTCAGTTTTCATTTTGGGGTGAACCTTTAAACACAATGGTAGTAACTCGGGCTTCAGTTCAATATATAAAATGCCCAGAGATACTGTATGTCTAGAATAACCAGGGAATCAGAGAGATTTTTAAAAATCTGCATGTATTTTGAGCAATTAAACATGATATTGTACATAAAAACGCTCAAGGTGTAACACTCATCTGTGCAGTTGGTTGAATCGATGACGCAGCATGCTGTGACACATCTCCAGCTAAGATACCCATCTGGTCATGTCACCAGCACCTAACCCCACTGTAATGTGCATTTTAACTGACAGCTCTGAACAGATACACAATGCCGTCGGTTCATGTACCTGTGAGGGGCTACTGTCTGGGTCTACCAGATTCTGACAGGCCATCTGGATCGCCTGATTGGCTTTAGCAAATTGGATGGGGTCCACCAGCCCCTGATGCCCCGCCTGACTGTTGGGATCAGACACACCCACCAGGTAGGAGGCCTGTGGATCATACAGATAGTTTATGAACAAGGAAAATACAGTTGACATCAGCATTCACCGATCTCCCCTACCAAATGAATAGGGAACCATGAAACAGCTCAGGTAGTGCGAGTGTCCAGCCATGCTATACCTGTCCTGCAGCCTCAGTGAGGCCACACAGGGCTTTGGAGGCTGCTCCCACGCACTCTCCGAAAGCCGGCACGTCTCCCGTCTTGCAGTTCTGAGAAATACCCGCCATGGACTCTCCCAGGACCTTGACGGAGCGGCGAAGAAAAGGCCAGCAGAACAAAGAGGGAAGAGAGGGAGGAATTAGGGCGCTAAGCTGTTGCATTCCTTGGTCAGGTCACACATGCATGCACATGGATCACACAGGTCACACATGCACCCGCAGCTCTCTGGCCTTTAGAGTGTGTGCAGAGAGCTTGGTGTTTTGATCACTGGACTGTGTGGTTTTATGAGGCCTACCTTGGAGTTCTCCATCACACTCTCGATGCAGTCAAAGTAGGAGAGGTCGCTGACTGGCTCGTTGGGGTTTTCCAGCATTCCTCTGACAGCCTGCGAGACGAGTGAGCAGTACAACCCTTAGATCAGTATTTTCCAAGTTAGTTATTTTGACAAAATGGGTTCTCTTTGGTTATCACTACAGGAAGCGGTGATGTGTTTTCATGAGGCTGGATCCTAGGAATAAGTTTACTTAAGTCCTTGGCTAAAAAGAGCTTCAGAATCACTGCAGTGGATTTAGTGGTGAACTCCTCCATCTCAACATATCCTGACAACTTCACTGGTGACAAACTAATAAAGACCTACATGACCAGTACCAGGTGGAACGACCATGCTTCACATGACCACCTACTACATACTTCTAAGCATATTCCTAACATATGCACCATTTGCACCGTGAGACAGGGTGAGATGACATCAACCTAGGGAGGCCAGAGACAAAAAGTTTTCAAAACATTTCCACACCAATATAAAATGCTGGTGATCCTTGAATGAGGCTTGATAAACACAAACGTAACAAAGTTGTCTCTTGTTTTAGGAGGATGGATTCATGTCCTTGAGCAACTATTCAGAAAGACTCCTGAAGTAGTGCCAACTATTATTCTTTTCTCAATCTCACAAGAAGTGTGGTAAGATTAAAACTCCTACTTTATGAGCCTTTGCCAAAATGAACACTGGCTGTTAGGTTCCTGTTTCATTAGACAGTAGCAACACTTTGTATACCTCCAGCTCTCTCAGGGCGTTGTCACACTCCTTCTGGCCTGGAGCCTGCTGGGTGCACAGTGTGATCAGCTGGTTGATGCTGTCTGTCACCGCTCTGAAACAAACACAACAAAAACAAAAACAGCCGGGCAGAAGTGTGTGAATGTGTATGTTAATAAGCAACAACTGTGTGTGCACATGTATGCTTTTGAGTACATGGACATTCATGTTTCTGCTTTTGTATGTAAATGACAAAGCTGTGAACTTCTTCCCTTACCGAGTCTGATTAATAACTAGTGGCTAGGATGGGATGGGTCAGCTATAAGGTTTTCTGCTTGTGTTTCTCTTAATAACAAGTGAGCTGAGGTTAGGGGCATTCAGTTGCACCATTTCACCACTTACTGGATGTTGTTTATGGCTTTCATTGTGAACAGATGCCTAAATGCACTTTTTTTATGACGTCCAGGTCAGATCAGCAAACACCTTTCTTGATGGATAATGTTGCTTACTGCTTATTAGTTCTAACATGTTTATCAGGTTGTAAGGGTTTAAGTAGATTTGGAATGAAGATATGACTTGAAGATTCTGTGAATTATGTTTGTAAACTATTTTTTTCATCTGTTGAATGGATCAATTTTGTGTTGGCTTGGCAACTGAGTCGTTTTCCACCAGTAAATCTTTGCTGGGTAGCTGCCAGCCTCACTGATGAAACGGCCCTGGGACCCAGCGCCTGCTACACATCTTTTGATCTGTCACCAGGAAATTTGAGCATTAGGAGGCTGCACCGTCTCTCTGGCTGAATGAAGGCTTTTCAAACTAAACAATCTCAATCACAGCTTTCTCTGAGCAGGAAAGATGAACGCTTCTCAGCCAAATGTATATGCTTTGCAGACATACAATACCACTAAGCAAATTCGTTTTTGTCAACAGCAAGTGGTTAGCATTTCAAAGAAGGTATTACACCCACAGGTATTTTTACTGTTTAAGCAGCTTAGATAGCAAGTACATGATATATGATAAATTACATTGTCTCCCCCAATTAATCCCATCGACACCCACCTTCCCGGGGTGATACCAGAGGAGAGAAAGAGTGTCTTGCTCTCAGACAGCTACTCATCAGCTATTCACAGATAGAAAATGGGGTCAACAACTGTGTCAGGACTGACTGGCTCCCCCTAAAAATGATTTACATGTGCCATTCTCTTGTGGGTTCCTCTCGACCATACACAATAATACACACCATTACACAGGCAGAAAGAGGGGAAAAAGGAGAAAATGTGAACCATTTATTAGCTTGTAAATGTTTTCTGATTGAAGACCCTCTCTATGTCAAGTACGGCCTACATAATTTAAATGATCACTAAATACCCAGTCTAGCAAGCAAGACCATCAAATTCTGTGTTTTCATTTGGTAAATCAGCTTGGCATTCGAAAAGTTATTTAAACTCTGTCATTCATTCGATGCTAAGGAGCTTAGCTAGAAAGTCAGCCGGCCAGCTATCCATCCTTCATCAAACAAAGCTGAAGTGGAGCAATTAGTCTCATCTTTCTCATCAAATACAATTACATGAAGCACATCTGTTGTGTTTTTCCAGCAGAACGCTTGCTGCACTGCCTGCACTGAGCTGCGCAGCTCTGACAGCTGCAGTGCCTGCATTTGCTTTAGGGAACTTTTTTTTAATAAGAGGCTCTTGAGCTATCTAATATAACGCCATAATCAGCATGATACATTAAACATTACCAGTCATGCTATTGTCTTATTGTCTTAATTAGCAAATATATATGTCAACATAATTATTTTCACATAACACATCGGTGGTATTAATATGAACTGTGTCTTAAAGCATTAAGGAGTTATAGTAGCTTCAAGAAAATCACATTTTCCTCATTAATATGCTAATGTATGCAGCAAGGTGCTCCAAAATCTAATCAGATCATTGACTCTATGAAGTTCCTGTCTTCCTGTGAGCACAACGCACCCCACACACACACACACACACACACGCCACGATAATCTCTGCATGTCATATACCATGGCGTCTGATACCATGATGTCAAGAGCCAGTACATTACATCATTTTTCTTCAGTTTTGTCTAATCATTTCAAAAATCTTTCACGATACAGAAACATTTCAGAAGACTGTTTTATACATGTTTAACCCTCAACCATACTCTCCCTTGAACATATTCTATACTTTCCACATACGATCCCATCAGTGTTTATATGAAATCATGCAGCAGCAAGATCATATTGATTCAACACCATATAAGGTGTATTACCAGTATCCAGCATGGAGCCGTCGCTGTGGAGCCGTGAGCAAACGGGGAGGGTGGGAGAGCCGCGACTGCCAGGAGAGACTCCCCTTCATCTGCGACTGAGCCTCTGTCAGCCTGGAGCAGCCTACCATGCGTGTCACATTTGGCTAATTTCTTTTCTTTTACCCTAATGATAAACCTAGACTCAACATTGACTAACATTTTACAACCAACTTATCTGCAGATAAACTTACTGTGTGAGTGAAGACGTAATTTGTGGAACTTTTAATTGTTAATATTCTTAAACTTAGATATGCTGTACAGTATCTGTTACATCTGTTCTTTGCAATGATTTTAGATTATATTCATAGATGTTTCACAAATTCAGTGATGCTGAGCTCACACCATCGTTGCTCTTATGTAAATTCACTTGGGGAATTAGATCACATAGGTAGTGTTTCAACTGGAGCAAGAAACATTTTAGGACTGAACAATGGGGAGAACCTTTGAAACTTTTTGAATACTACTAGGGATGAGAAGTGAGTGCAGTCCCTCCTTATTAGCCTAAACATTTTGCTTGCTGCAAGTTAGACCAGCTGAAGAGTGATTTCAGGGGGCTTTCCAGGGAAAGTGTAGATACTGGGTGAGGTGTTATTGACAAGCTGCTCCAGTTTGGCTCAATGAGTAACAGTGCCAAAGTTGGGAATTGTATTCTTACTGGGCTCACCCATATTCAAAGTGTATTCGGTCATGGTGCTGCGTGACACTGTGGATAAAAGCATCAACCAAACAGCATACATGTATGTGTGTGTGTGGTACCTTGCAGCAGCTGCCAGCAGGTTCTTGGCGTTTGCGGCTCCAGGATCTACAGACAGGGACTTGGCAGCCAGCAGCAGCTTGCTAGAGGCCATGGAGATGTTCTTCAGGTTACCAATTACCTGGATCTGGTCGTCCTTTTTCTGAAATGACATGACACAGCACACATATGAAAGAAAAGCCCATAAAAACAACAACAAAAAACATAATTCAACTTGGCTAACTCACTGAGCAGTGGCTTAAGTCTATATTATAGATATTTTGAGTAGTTTATTGCTTGAAAACAGAAACATTTAATTTATAGCAACGTGTAGAAGGAGCAGAGCTGTGATTCTGAATTCAAATATACAGTACATTTGTTTTCTTAGTCTAGATATTCTATACAACCATACACTTGTTCAGTAATCAAAGATAGGACACACCTTTTAGAATTAGGAAATGCAAATGTTTTAATAGTTCTATTTAATATTTTTTCCCATGCCCTTTTTGATGCCTTTGGCGTTCGTGTCTATGTACATGTGTATTGTTTATGCTCTTTAAAGTATGTGTGTGTGTATGTGCAGCAGGGCGTGGCTGGAAAAGAACATCTGCTCAGCCAACACACCCTGGGTAAATAGAGGCTAAATAAAAAAACAGCAAAACATAAAAGAAAGCCTGCAAATATTGTCAAAAGAATCTGTATGTTTTCAGCAGTGTTGTGTGTGTTGGAGCGTGGAAGCGTTCTGCACAACGTGTGTGTGCGAGTGTGTATCTTCATCTAACAGTCTGCTTAACATAACTGCTCTCCACCGACTGTGAGCAGAGATATTCCTTGATTCTGGGAAAAATAAAAGCAAACATCTGGAAATAGGGAAAACTGAAATGAAGTTTGGGCAGGATTAAGAGGAGGGAGAATAAAACATCCTCTCTCCAAGTCAAAATTAATGAATAGAACAGTTCAAAATAATTATTCTGAGGTGAGGAAATGGAAAGCACAAGGAATCCAGGAGAGACTGGAGTATCATTCATAGTGGGAGCAGATAATGACAGACCTCAAGTCGAGAGATCACAGCCGCAATCTACATTTACACTGTGTAACGTGAAATACTTTCCCAACTTCTGGCAAAAAAGCGAGTTTCTTAAGAGAATGACATCTCCTGTTTCTTGTTGTTTTGTTTTTTAGATCAGATCATCTATGGTTCCCCAGTAAAATGTTAGTGGCCAAACTGTGGCAGTCACCAGGGACACATTTACTGATCTGTGTCATGCCACACTCATTTCCCCTCACACACACACACCATCATCAATTCAGACTGATACAAAGACCTTTAACTCTCATCTCATTTAGGCTGAAATCCCCTGGACTGAGCCAAGAGACAACATGAAAGGAGTCCTGTGTATTCAATAATGACTGGCGAGGAGCTTAGACCGGCTAAATCATAAAGGCATCGTCTATAAACCCCTTCTTAAAACTCACTTTTATAGACTCGGCTTTATGTAATCAGCTTTTATTAATCGTCTTTGATCTCTCAGTTATGATTTACTTTTATACTCTTGCCTTGCGTTCATATTTCTTACATTGCAGTTATTGATTCTTCCATCAATTTCATACGTTTTTGTATTTTTAATTTTTTTTTTACATATTTGTAAAGCGCTTTGCAAGTATGTTTTAAAAAGCGCTGTATATTATGTATGTTATATCTATTACCACTTGAGAGACCCTGACTTTCTTGTGAAACGGATATGCAACCGGACGTACCGGAGTGTGCCCGGCCATCTCGATGCCGGCATCCAGGAACTCATCAAAGTCTTGGCTGAAGTTCCCGGAGGCCACAGCCAGCTGGCTGCTGGAGCCTCTGGAGGCGTGGACCACCTCCCCCGCTGACTGGTTCAGGTCCGCTGCCGTTTGGTTCAGCTCACTCTGGGCTTCCTGGAACGACTTGGAGGATGGAGGGATCTGGAGGGAGGACACAGAGAGGTGGGTGAACCATGACAATGACGTGTTTTTTACATGTGTCGGTTGAAAATCAAAGTGAATCTGTAACAGTGAAATATAGTTTTACAACAACAATACAAATTAATTCCGGCTAAGCAGTTCAGTGGTTTAAAGGGGGGGAAAGGAAAAGAAATGGGCCATGATGAGGACTTGAGTTGATCTGCTATTAACTGAGTCCTTAACACAATTAAGTACTTGGAACAACTGAAACAAACATTTCAAAGTAACATTTTAACCAAATCTTTGATAAAGATGAAGCATCTTCTACAAAGCTGGCGCCAAATGAGCTGCGGTGGATGAAAGTTCACATTAATCAAATCCTAGCTCTTGTACTGGCGCTACAACCCAGAAATCAACAACACAAGTGCAAACAAGCATCCAGTGTGGAGCAGCGCCGTGGTGGAGGGCAGCTGAGATGTCAGTCACGCGGCCGTTAACAGAGACGCAGATCTGACAAACATTTATACTGGTTCTGCATAATCATCATCACACATCCAGACATGAAATTAGACGCCGCAAGCGAGAGTGAGGAACGAGCTGAAATATTGACGTCACAATTCAACCGCAGCAGCATTTGAGACTTCAGAATGCACCATAAAAAACACTGAGCACAGTTCGGATAAGCATTCAGTACTGAATCTTGTTAAGATTCACTAAACCACATAACTGAGAAACTACTTACAGGTAGGGGTGAGGGGGAAAAAATCACTACAAATATAACATGACACTTTCCTTATTGCATCAATATAATGATTCTAAAAATCAGTATTTTAGTCACATTCCAAGGCTGTGAACCAGGAGCGACATCGTGGTTTTTATCAAAAGGATGCTCTTGAAGATAGAAAACGACTCAGAACGCTCCTTGAAATAATGCTTGAATTTTATCTAGCAGCTGATTTTGCATTTTGCTTGTATAATTCATCTTTCTATATCCCTAAAGGATGTTTCAGCTTTCATTGTAGAGAACTGAAAGAAAAACAGAATGTTATGTCACAATGTTACAATATGTGCTTTGCTTAAGAGTAACAGTTGTAATACACCTATATTGTGAGCCATGTCTCATAATAATAATGATTCACAGCCCTACTCACAGTCTCAAGCAGCAGCTTCTTGCTGGCCTCTCCGATGCTCTTGAGAGCCATGTCCACGTCCTTCTGGCCGGGCAGACAGTTGACGCAGTTATTCAGGGAGTGGGACACGGCCTTGGCCACCTGGAGCACAGAGCAGGGAGGTGTAGGTGGGTGAGATGTATACAGGCGAGCTCGAGTATGTGTGTGTGAACGGTATGTACAGGCGAACTGACATGATCCTGAAGTGCCTGTGCTGAGCCAGAAATCTGAATCCACAATGCTAATGAGCCAGGCAGCAGTGCAGAATAATTGATGTCACCAATTTGCACTTGTGTTTCTTACAGATGCCAACCAATATGTCTGTGTGTCCCTTTGGGCACGCAACAAAATACATTACTGACTGCCAAAGCAGAGGCACATGACAACATGAAAGGGACCAGAGCGAAGCATTTCATTAAGACAATAATTTAAAAGAGCAGCGTAAGCGTATTTAATGAACTCCATTTTGAATCCCATTTCCATTTATTTATTTGTTTTTCTGATCCCCTTATTAATTTCTCTACATTGCCACCAAGAAACACATAATTTATTCATTTCGAGGAGAGAATATGAGGAGGACAAGGCATAAATAATTGATGCATTTGGGCCGAAAATCTGCCACTCAGTTTATTATAAGAACTCCTTGCTGTATATGACAGGTGTTCGGTTTCATATACTAAGCAGATTTAGCCATTTACCTGGCTCATACTTTGTCCAACATCTAATAAAAAATTATCTTGGGAATCGGATGGCGCTCTGCCGGGAAAGACTGCTGACCTTTACCCTACCCTATAATCTTACATGGCTGCCAGTTTTAATTATTTCAAAACAAACAGGCCCTGTTCAACTACCCTTTAAAAAGTCACAACCCTTCAATTCTATGTAAGCCTGGGTCATTGAAGACATAGAGCCCAGTTACAGTGTCAGATTTTTTTTAATCAGGATCTGTTTTAGCCCAAATTGGCAACTATTCCAAGAGTCCTAAATTAACAACACAGTTTAATCAATACAAAATAAAACACACTAATAATAATCTACATATACACAATACTACTAAATGATTCATCAAATTAATTAAGCACACAGTTGGCTGTTTAAGGGTGCGATCACACCCACAGTTCATTTTCTTTGGTCAGAACCATAGTGGGCAAGTTTACTTTACATTTTTGTATTTGGGTTGTTCAGGGTCGCACTGCCAATTACAAGCAAACCAGGGCTTGTAAACAAAAGCCACATGAACTCACAAGTATCTTGTTTATTGGACAGAGCTTTGTTAATCTGTATTAGGTTACCGAAACAGCCTCAGAGTCGACCATTGTGGGCAAAACAGACAGACAAGCAGACTAGACTGCGTACCCCAGGCTGCCCTAACCCATCTCACCTGCGCCAGCCTCTGCTGGCTTTCGGCGTCTCCGGGGGAAATCAATGCCTCCTTGGCTTCATGGATGAGAAGCGCCGAGCCCTCCATGACGTCACGAGCCGAGTCCAGCATGGCGGCAGCGGCCTTAGGGTCTGTGGTGGAAGCGGCGACACCCCG
>OMOV01044671.1:13479-28679 GCA_900312565.1 Beryx splendens | reverse complement strand
CCCTCTCGCCTTGTACCTGGCCTAAGCCCACTTGTCCCCCCCCCCCCCTCCCCCGCCCGTTTATGTCAACCCGTCGTGATGTGACACACGCATGACTCACGTGACACGTCATCATGATGCAACCTTTTTTTTTTTTTAAGCGTGGTCTCAGCAAATGCATCCATGGTGTCAGCACAATAGAGCGATCACACTAGTCAAACAAACTGGACTTTGGGGGGGCAAACGTGCTTGGGCACGGTACAGACCGCCCAGTGTGAGTGCGTCCTGAGTAAACCAAAGAGGATGAACAGGGAGAGGGGTTAGAAACAAAGTGAGCACTACTGGTACCGCATCTTGAATCCCATACAATTAATGCCCAAAAGTCATAAAGTGAAAGTGCCAAATTGACACTGTGGACTCAAATACAGCAGAATAAATATGTTTTCCACATGGCAGAGGTGATGCACATTAACCCTGGACAACAGTTTGGGTACAAACTGTCCCGTCACTGAAACTGGTCTGAGGAGAAGACCATCTGTACCTTACAGTTACACTTCAAATCAGTACAGCTGTCAGCCGAAGGGCGTCTGCCTTCACTAGAACGTGGTGGTAGGGTCAGCACTACAGTGAATATCTGACCTTATCAAAACAAAACATGCTCACTGGATATTAATTTAATATTTTTATATTACACCCCTGCTGTCCGTCACCCAGGGGTTCACATTGCTCCGCTGTCTCAGCTTAGTGTAACACTGACACCAGACCAAACTCTGTCCGTTTAATGACGCCTTGCTCATCGCTACATGTAACTTACTTATACTTAAGAGGAGATTTTAGGAACTGTTACGGTCTTCTGGTAAATTCGACATCCATCCGGCACAAAGCAGAACTCTATTTCAGTGAAATCCAGACTTTCAGGAGGGGTTCACATGTTCTCACTACCGCCCCGCGCGGTGTTTTGGTGGAACAGGCTTGTGGGAATATCAGGCGAACCCAGTCTAAAAGTTAAAATCTAATGTTCACTTAGTGTTACTTGTGTTTTGGGTGTATGCCGAAATTAAAACCGGATCATAACAGTCTTAAAATGTGTACTACCAGCGGATGTGTGGTTTTGCCGATGAGCAAGGCAGCTGAACGAACAGACTGAGTGGAGTCTGGCGTGACGCTCCCCGTGCTAGCCTAGCCCGGGGCCAAACAGACGGGCACTCCCGGGTCTGACGCCACACACACAGAACCCATCTACCTGTACGGCGGACGCACCTTTCCTTCCACTTCGATGATGATCCCGTTTGCCAGTTCCTTGATTTTGTAAACGTCCGAGAACATCTCGTCACCTGCGGAAGGCAAAAGTGATGAACGGCGTGTTTAGTTTCCTCGCTGGGGCTCGCGATGATGCTAACAGTTAACCGCAAACCCGCAGTGGCGGGCTTGGGCTTCCGACCTGACTTTAACATCGTTATAACGTTACCCCATCATGACTGGCGTTATATTTTTACCCCCAGACTCACTTCCTGTATCAAATGATCCCGCTGCCGACACCCTAACATGGTGCGGTGTTTAGCATGTCGGTGCCTACCTAACGTTACCGCTACCGCATGGTTAGCGGGCTGTCCCGACCTGCAGTTTAACCTACAATAAAGCTAAAAACACAGCTGTGCTCGTGGCGGTTAGTTAGCAGGGCGGCTAACGCTAGCTAGAAAGTCTAATTAGGTTTACATCATCATTTCACAGCCGTTCAGTTAGTTAGCTCGTGGCTACATTAATTAGCAGGGCCTCTATTGAACACCCCAACACGAGTTAGCCCCGGCAACTCGAAGATAACAAAAAAAAACAGCCACCGCCACGACGGCGCTACCAAACACACACACACACATGAACGTCGACACACAACACGAGTCCGTACCGCTGATGATGCACCTGTAGATGATCATTTTGTCGTTTCGGTGTTAACGGTATCAGCGACAAAGTGCAGGCCTCCCAACCTAACGGGACGGTAGGAGAAAAGACCGATCGGGCCTCGAGACAGTCCCTTTACGTGCTCATGACGTCAATCTGTGGGCCTGCGCCGCCTGAGCCAGCCCTCTCCGGCAGCAGACCACAGCGCCCTCTACCGGTGAGTAGTGAGACGTGCATGCTGTACGCTATAGCGGCGGGTGTGTTTTTATAGATCCTGATCTGAAGTTTGAGGCCCACATCATCTGTGTGTCAGTCATTCTCAACCCTTTTCACATCAAGGACCCTAATTTAGACCACATTAGAGACACGGACCCCCCTCATTTGATGAGATTTTAGCTCTCGGACCCAAATTTGAATGATTTTGTCCAGAATTCCACAACTGTCTGTTTGCAGGAAGAGACAACCGTGAAACTATAACAAAAAACAGTCATTCTTCTACATTCTCTAATTGTAAATGAAATAATGCTTAAGTTTAACAATTCATCAATTTGCATGGGGACCCCCTGGAACCCCCTCAAGGACCCCTGGTGGTCCCCGGACCCCACATTGAGAACCACGTGATCTATGTCACCCAAACAGCTTTTCTCTTAACAGCAAAGGTTCAGTCGGTTCTCCATCAACGTGATACAGAAAGACTAATGCATGCTTTTAACTACCAGCAGACTTCATTTTTGTAATTCTCTTCCTAAGAAATCTCAGTAAACTGCAACCTTTTCTGTATTTTTGTTTTTGTTTCCCCCAAATTCAGACCTGTGGAGTCTTTCTAAATTAACGGTAAACAGCATTGTCTTATTATTCCTGATGACAGTTTAGTTAAGAATCATAAATAAAGAGGAGGGAGGGTTTGTTTTGTTCATCAAATGGGAGTCTAGAGAAACTCCAAAGAAATACATTTGTCACCGTGTTGATTTATTAGAGTATATAAAGTCATAGTTTGTTGGATCATTAGCCTGCTTTTGGTTTTGTATCGTTTATTGGTACTTACATGTATTATTTATTTGTCTGGTAAATGTTGTACTCATCCGGAATACTGAAATCTTACCGGCCACATTGGCATGGCCTGCGTTGTGTTTCCACGTATCTAGTACTGTATTTATAAAAGTATGTTGGTTTCAAAACTGAGGGATGGAGGAGGGTTTGACGTCTAAAACCAGTTGGTGGGAACGGTAGAGAGAGAGGAAGCTGTCCGACGCCCAGACTCAGGATACTCTGTGAAGTTACTTGAGAGAGCAGGCTGCTGTCAGATCTGGAGTCATCTACATCCGTCCTCTTCAACAAGATCTGGGGAACACTTCAGTCCATGTATGCGTGTAATGTGTGTGTGTGTGTGCGCGCGCATGTACTGTATGCATGTTTGGGAGGGGCGTGTCGAAGAGGTGCTATAGTCATGGTAGGGGTGTGTCCATATCATCACTGTACTCTCTCACAAACCTGTATCCGTTCATCTGTGATTGGATGAACATCGTACTCCTTTGGTTCCAGGACAGCTCATCCTAGTGACGCCCCGCCCTACTCGTAATATCAGCTAACAGGGAAATGAACTATATTACAGGTTCAGGCAACTTGTACAGTGAAGCGCACGCATCGCATGGGATATCTCCAGAGAAATGCAATCCGCCAACAAGCTTCAACTTGTCAAAGGAAGCAACAAATGTATGAACAAATTTCCGGCAACAGGTTTCCTCCTCGAGCCCAGCGATATTGAACTTTGGTATTTGGATGAGTTAACTACAGCGGCAGCATCGGTGACGACATGGAGCAACAAGGCAGTGGAGAGGGGCTCTGGGTTACAAATACTGCATGGCAAACAATGTGTGATTAGCATTGAATATTGTCAGTCTTTACAATTTGGCTGTAATAATTAAGAACCAAATGCCACATTCACCCAGTTTTGTGATTAATAACTAGAATTTGATTGTTAAACTAAACCATGCAGTTACTTCTGTTGTCACTCAGAGGCAGAGATACTGGCAGTGCCTCTGCTACTGTTGGGCAAATAATATCAGTAAAATTCTCTTCTGGATGCAACAGGTACCAAAGGTCCCATCTTGGGATCAAGTTGAATCGCTCGCCCAAATTTCACTTCCCTCCCAGGCAAGCTCACAACTTCCAAATCCCTCCAGTTAAATGCAGCTCCACTCCCGCTGTTCAGAGCACTGTGAAAACATCGTCTCGGTTCAGAAACCGTTTTGGTTTAAGGGCACCTTCTATTCATGCCCCCGTATATTCTAATCACGCCTTTGCCCCGTCCCGTTCAGATGCAGTACCTCACAAGTGGCATAAGAGTGGGATCGAGGAACTGTTTTCATTGCAAAATATTCAGTCAGCTCTTTTGAGCTTATAACCTCCCTCGTTCTCATTTTTAGCGCTATTTGCAAATACATCATTTTATCCCCAAAACAATTCCCCACATTTCCAAACTTGGCACCAAATGACACGGACAGACTGCTTGTTTTGAGTCTGGGCCTCCAACCCCACGAAACCACATTGCAGCCATCGTTTACTTATAAAGCAACTTTATTTCTCCTTTACCAGCATATTATTTTGGTACAATAAGCACCATTTAAACTTCCAACTGTGATAATCTCAATTTATTATAATAGCGGGTTTCAAAGCCCAAACCAGACGTTCTCTATCCGCCCTCCCTCCGTTGGACAAGGCTTATATTAAGATGACTCCTAAGAGTTTATGTGGGCAAGTATAAACTCCCAATTATTTGTGAAATCCATGTGCACAAAGAAAAAGTCACTGGGGAAAATGACATCCACAGTGAAAGTACACGGAGGCAGCATTCGGAGAGAAGGCAGGAATATGGTTACAAACTAATTAGGTGCTTTCGATAAACGACCTCTCCTTTCAATTTACGATTTAAGACTTATTCAAGAGGGGAAAAAAACCTACTCAGGTGGGAGCTTATGAAGAAGACCAGCACGTTCAACTGGGACACATGCAAGACGAAAAACACACACAAAAAAAAGACATTTAAAAAAAAAAGAAAAAAGGTAGTCCATGTACAATTATACACACAAAATGAACAGTTTGAGGAGACGAACGTTCCTGGGGAGGAGAGGGTTAAAGACGCAAGTGCAACAGAGCAAGAGTGGACTGGATTTGCTCCAAACGCCTCCTCCCGTGTACATCGTATTCCCTATGAAGTGCACCGCTTGCGGCCTTGTAAAAAGGATAGCAAAATAAGAATTCCCCTTCTAAAAGGAACCTAGGACAAGCCACCCTGAGGTCAGGTTTACACGCTCCGCTCCCTTGACCAGCGATCCTATAATCAGTGTTTAATTCTCAGATGCTGAATGTCTATGGATTCAGTTTTGGCAGAAAGCCATGCACTGCACAGGGAACAGATCGTTATTGAAATGGTCTTTTTTAAAGTCTCGACAGTCCTTTAAGAAGCCTATCCCGGCTGTGAAGTTCGAAAAGCTAGAGCTGTCCGCAGTCCGTGATGACAAGGTTCTTGCTGGGCTTGCCGGTCTTGCAGCCTAGCTCGCCCATCTGTCGCACCACGTCCATGCCGTCCCGGACCCAGCCGAAGGCCACGTGTTTGAAGTCCAGGTGCTCGGCCTTCTTCAGCGTGATGAAGAACTGCGAGTTGTTGGTGTCGCGCCCGCGGTTGGCCATGGACAGCAGGCCTGGGCCCGTGTGGCGCACGTCAAAGTTCTCGTCCTCGAACTTGCCGCCGTAGATGGACTTGCCTCCTGTGCCGTCCTGGTTGGTGATGTCACCGCCCTGAAACACCAGAGAGGAGCACGTGTGACTGCTGTTGCATGGAGTTCGGCTACTGAATCAGAATCAGGTCTATTGACAAGTACGTTTTCACAATACAAGGAGATGTGGAGACTGTACATTAATGTAACGTGTCGTGTGTATGGGGGGAGGGGATAAGGGCCCGTGTCAGTGGGGGTCCCGGGCCAGCTGCAGACGGGACTGATTAAGTCCCATGGTGTCCAATTTGAGAAACAGTACCAGTTTAAACAGAACCTTTGCTTTGAATCGTTCCATGTGATATTTACGATCATCACATGACTAAAATTCACCTGTTTAATTACACGCTTTAAGTAAGATTAAGTTTTCCTTGCATTTAACCACCTTGACTCATGTGCCAGATGATTTTGGGTAATAACCGTCTCTATTCACTGGCACCATCTCGCTGCTCACATGCAAAAGAAAAACTGCACCGTGGCAAAACACGTCCACTGCTAACAGTTTCTGTAGTTTCAGTTTATGCTCTTCAAACGTATTATCAACGGCAGATGGAAAAACAAAAAGAAGCTGTTTCAGGGTGAAGGCCTCCGTGCTGCCTGATGCAGCAGAGTCGTCACGGTGGTGCCATTTTGACACCGGTGTCGTTTCCCTCCTCGACACCGGCCACACCGGTTATACCGCCTGTCGCCACTAGAGGGTCTGAGCGCAGTCAAAGTCAGCCTCACTACAATGAAAGTGAAGCTTCCTCTCCAAACTCACGTTAACGGCTTTTGTCAACAGCAACACGTTTTAACCAGAGATTTATACCACCGCTCAACACTCAGGGAGTTAATCTGAGTGCAGTGCAGATTCTGGCATATTGCCCTTCTTTAGGCTCCCATTGGATTGTACTGCACACATTACTGTCACTAGGTAAGGAGGAATAATTCATCCTATTCATCCTAATCTGTCATATTAGTGATCAGATATTAGTGATCAGATATTAGTGATCAGTATGTTGTTAGTATGTCCATTTATCATTTAGTGGCCTCAGTTCAACATGGAAGCTCTGAATATGTGCTTTTATTTTACAAAATACGAAATAACGGTATTCGGCTGTAACAATTTAGCTCTGTGCAAGTTTTAACATTTTAATCATTTACATCTGTGAAACTCGTCTAATCTTGACAACAAAGTGCACCTCTCCTCACCTGACACATGAAGTCTGGTATGACCCTGTGGAAGATGGAGTTCCGCAGCCCAAAGCCTTTCTCGCCGGTGCAGAGGACGCGGAAGTTCTCCGCCGTCTTGGGGACGATGTGGGAGAACAGCTCTATGGTGACGGTGCCCAGGGTTTCGCCGTCGGCTGCGATGCTGAGGAACACCCGGGGGTTTGATTCTCTGGAGTGCTCTTGGGCTCTGGACATCTGCGGCGAGGAGATGGAGGCGCCGTCGCCGGACTGGCCCATGTGGCTCTGACACTCGCAGAAGGTCTTCTTGAAGGCCTCGGCTAGCTCGGCGGTTTTGAACTTAGCTGCCAGCTGCTCCACTTTGCCCTCGCCCTCTGGGAGGATATGGAGAGAGGACACAGAAACAATGATTCCAACTGACGGAGGTTTTGAGAAAGGTCTTAAGACTGAAACATCAACCAAGAACAAACAAATGCAGAGGTGATCCTGTGTGTGCATGGATTAACTTTTCGGATGCCGTGTGTACCTGCGTAGTCAGTGGCGTTCCAGACCAGCGCGTTGGCTGAAGTGTTCATGGGTTTGAGCTCCATGGCCTGAGAGATGGTGTGGTTGGCGCAAACCCTCAGCACCTGCTCCCTCCTCATCAGGATGCGGTAGAAGCGTTTGACCGGGTGGTAGAGGATTTTGATGTCACCGACGCCACGCTCCTTCCACTGGCCGAGGTCCCGGTCCCAGCGGTAAAGCTTGGTGCGCTCCTTGAACAGGATTTCCTCATCCTCCTCGCCGGACTTGGTCTCCACCTGAGAGACACAGTTAGCCAGAGAAGATGAGTGGTGTGATCCTGTAGCTCTCTCAGTTGAGCATGATCTGATAACATGCCTTCCCCCTTCAGCATATCCAAAACAAATACAGTATAACGTGTAAAAACAGACAATCCAAAGTTTGATTTCATTGTCAAAATCAACTTAGAACGTCTCAGAAAGTGCTCCATGGTTCTCCAGGTTCACCATTTGGCCATGTTTGGGCTCAAGCTGCTATGAAACACAAAGGAGTAGCAGCACCTTTGATTTGGTTTATTTTATTGCATAGGAGATGAGAGATGATAGTGGGAGGGACACACCCACAAGGAATTCATAGTTCTGACCAAAAGTTTGGCTGCATAAATGACACCGGACCCAATGAGGGTGTCCTCCAAAAAAAGGGACAATCTCAGTTCTCCGAACCCTGGAGCACATCGGTCTGGAAAATTTAAGCTTGTGATAAATGTTTAAAGGGATGGGAACGACGCTTAGTCGTCTCATTGATGTTTAAATGGTAGATATGAAACTGTTGAAATGACAAGTCTAAAAATAGAAGTTTACCTAAGGAGGCACGGCTGACGCCCGTTTCTAGACAAACCAGCCTGTCTGGCCCCCCGAGCACCTGGACCGGGTTTCAGCTCTGCTCAGAACAGGAGCGGCCGATCAGCACGACGGGGCGGGTTAGTTGATGCCAGAGAAAGGAACGCGCCGCAGAATTTCAACAAACAACGACGGCGGCTCTCGAGGAGAGTTTAAATGACGCGGCTCTCTGTTAAGTGTCTGACGGAGCTCATCGGGACATCGTCAAACTTTACTACGCTTACACGGTCACGACAAAACTCCTCTCTGGATCTCGCACTGACATCAACCTTTGTTTTAACATGTGAAGGACCCATCATGCTAGGCTGGCTGTAAATGGCTTATTTTCCCATTTTATTAAAATCACGACTGTACAAGTAAGTTACCTCTGGTAGTGACACTATTGGCTCGAAGTGAATGTCCACATTGTTAGCGTCCTCTTCATCACTCCCCTCCTCCTCGCCGTTGTTCTTTGGTGCCGAGCTCACCGCGGGTCCGAACACTGTTGCTCCGGCGTTTGCCCACGAGAAGTTAGAGTCTACAGAAGAGGGGGAAAACACGACGTAAGAAATGTAATTAAATACAATGCTCCTAACCTTGCTCGGGACGTGCTACGTCACCTGGACTTGACAAAAACGAGGATGTAAGACCATTTCATTATTTCTGTCGGGTCAAGGAGACAAAGCTGACCTTTCTGTCCAAAAGCAAACTCTCCTGTGGTGCTGGCCAGGTCAGCGAAGGAGAAGCCTCCAAATGAGTTGAAGCCAAAGGATGCGTCTGTAGGGAGAGGAACACGAAGCCAAAGTTGTTAAACAGTGAACTGTACGCAATTCATCTTATACTGCATTATTGTGCACGGGATTCCTACATTAATGATTTTCTCGAGTGCTCAATATAACGCATGCTGACAGCAGCGGGACGATTCAGCTCATTCAGACAACCTGAAAGTTCTTCTTCACTACAACTAATATCACAACGTGTTAAACGGCAGCGGTGCCGCGCATCTGAGCAACGGCACGTCTCCGTCATTGTGAAGACGACGAGATGTCTTGCAATTCCCAAACATTTTTATGCCTGGAAATTATGAAACTGACTTTCCATATTCTTTCAGACTTGTGTGTAGCCTGAAAAAAACCACAGAACAGATTAAGATCCAACTTATTGATCTGGACATGGCCAATCAATGAAATACTGCATATGACCAACAGAGGCAGAGGCGCCTCAGACATGCAGTTGATTTGTGGATCATTTGGTTGTAAGGCAGGCGAGAACATTGCTGGGACGTTTGAGTTGGTATCAAATTTAAAATACCCTGTGTTCTCCCACACAGACGGGACAGCCCGTCACGGAGGCAGAGAATGGTCTTCCTTGTGTAATCGGGGACAGGAGGTAGCGTATACCTTGACTAGTAGTTGTAGTAGCAGCTGCAGCAGTAGGAGCGTTACTGGAATCAGGCTCAGGGCTCTTCTTGGTTGACAGGTCAATGGGAGAGCTGCTGCTAGGAGCTTCATTCTGGGCCTCTGATGGCTGGTCTGAGGTCTGGTCCTCTGGGGTGGAGGTGCCGCCTGCAACCTCCGTGGTGCTGGACGCCTGGCCTGAGGTCAGCTCTTCCGGTGCCTCGGCAGGGCTGCTGGAAGCTTCCACTGCTGTGTCTAACTGGGCGTCCTGAAATAGTCAAGGAATCAATTCCATTTGATCAGTGTGACAGAGGAGAAGGTTTCAGGTGCCCTCCGGCAGCCATGTTGGAGGTCCTCCGCTCTTGGCAACAGCAGCTGAGAACAGCTGATTGCATATCGAAACTTGTGACCTGCTCAACAGTATGAAAAAGAAACGTTTAGAGACAGTTTGCTGTGTCACAGTGCCCTAAATTTTACTTTCAAGTTCACTTTAGTTATAACATTACAGAACTGGGCACCCACACCACAACATTCTTTTTCAGATATCACAATATTACTATTTTGTTAGCAATTAACTGCACACATTTGGGAGAGTTTGGGAGATTTGTTGCATTTATTTCCTCAACACGTACGGAAGATTTGCAGCTGCGTCACAAAAGATAGCGTTTGTGAAATTCCGGATAGAATACAATTTAGGTAAAGAAGCGTGTTCGTTAAGTGTTTGAGCACAAGCAGCATATTTTCCAGTGATTTACAAAATGACATGGCTCAAATGATGAGATGCTTTGTGGGAACTAGAGCTAGACCAAAATATTGGTTTTGCCGATATTGGTCATTTATTAAAAACGGGATGTCAGCCCAGTGTTGTCCGCCTCTGATATGACGCAGTGTGTTTGATTACATATTTACTGTAGAAATGATCAATATCAAACTGGATGCATATGTGAAGTCTTTAATCGGAACGGATTCTAGTGCAATATTGTGATCAGATTCCATGTGTGAATATCCCGTTTCAGAGGCTCTTCCACTCCGACAGGAATGCAGTTCCAGGTGAAACACTGAATACTTTACGTCAAATTTCAAGATATTGATTATTAGCACAAAATAATGTTTAACTGCAGCTTCAATCCAAAAGCTGGTATCAGCCTTTAAAAGCCATTTTGGTCGAACCCTAATGGGAACCCCCTTCTAGATTCCAAAGTGTCCATAACGCAAACTGCATACCAAGTCCTGCTGTGCTTTGCGGACTTCCGTGTCGAAGTCTTCGGACTTGTCGCGGTCCGGGTCCGGGTCGCTGTCGCTGGTGCCCAGGCCGCAGAAGAAGGTGGGGGGAAGCTGGAGGCTTTTGGCCTTCTCTTCCTCCTCCGGCGTGGGCTTCTTCTCCCAGACCACCTGGCAGTCCGGCTCTGAAGCTGCCTCAGCCTGGAGGGTGGAGGCTGGATGGAGGACATACAAGGTTAGGGGGTAGGGAATGACTGGCAGCTGAGCTGAGCACTACTTTAAATTTACCTGATCAATAAACAGGGGTAGAAGCAGTTTCACAAGCCATACGGTTGAAGAGAAAGGAAGAGAAAGGAGAGAGAGAGACAAGGGAGAGAAGGGGGGGATAAGAGTGAGAGGGGAGAAAGAGTGACAGGCCAGAGGAGCAACAAAAATCTATCTATACATAGAGAGAGGATGCGTCTATATCCATCTCTATCTCTAGGTAGACGCACACACACACACCACAATACAGATCTAAAATATCAAGGAAATAAACCAATATGGTAACTGTCAAAGGACGAGGGAGACGCTGAGGTATTTGTTATGATGGAACAGCAGCGTGTGACGTACCATCACCACCACATGCTCCAGCCTCTCTCTCAGGAAGATCAGGGTAGAGCTTTCCATTCAAGGCGTTCACCGCTGACTCATAGTCCTCATCTGAAAAATCATATCAAGTTCAAATTCATTGCTTTGATTAAGGAGGATATGTCGGTCGCATGGTTTCTAACTCGGGCACCGGAAGGGCTGACCTCAGGTAAACTGAACGATCTGTAAGACCTTGTTGACGCCAAGTGAGAATGAATGAAGTGAAATAAACATGAAAATGAAATCAACTAGAATATGGATCTGTGTGACTGGGCTGAACAAAACTGAAGTTACTTAAAATTCTACATTCAGCTTTATTCAAGACCGTAAGGCCTTGAGTTTAGACCATAGAATTCATATTTTAAGAATTCTTCAGGACCTGCAGACATCCTGGAAAACTCCTTGCTGCTATGTTCACCATTTTTCAGCTAAGAACAACTCTAAATAGGCTAGTTACTATGGTTTCCAGTTACCATGACAGGGCCACGTTGTGCTGGCCAGTGACAACTTGCTCCAATCCAACAATCCAGTTTCCCCATGGGTTCATTAAAACTTCATCTTATCTTAAAAAAACAGAAGAGGGGAAACTAGAGGGTTTCTCATCTTTCTGGTCTCACCGTCAGTTTGGTCATCGCTGGTGTAGCCAGGTTCATTCTGGTAGCAGAAGAAGGTCAGGGGCAGCAGCAGCTTCCTGGCTAGAGCAGCCTGTTCGGCGGTGGGCTCCCTGACATACATGACCTCCACTTCGGAGTCCGAGTCCGAGCATGCACTGCCCTCTTCTGCCTGGGGGGGCGCTACAACACAGACATGTGGATTTAAAAACAGTCAGGCTGGGAAGGGGACCGCTTAAAGAAGGCAGAACAGCAGAAATGAAGTTGCTTTCTTTATACCAATGGAGTTCCCTGTATATCCAAAGGTGTTAGTTCCACACACACAAAAAAAAAAACACATCATGCATTGCACAAACGAATGGCATGCATTTCTCCTGCAAAACTACTTAGGATGTTCACCGAAAAACCTCAATCACACAATCAAGTATTCAATTCAAATACATAATATGCATTAAGAGAATATTTAATTCAGAATGTATTTCCTGGTGCTTTGTAATCCAACTGATAGACTGCAGTCCACTGACAACCCACGTTTTCCTTTTGCAACAGAGGAGCATTGTACCCGAACTTGAACCCCCCCCCCTTCACTTCACTGAGGTATAAATCACGGGGCGAGGACCAGATTGGACAGGGAATTGCATTTCATGCTGTTGCTACACATCCTGCACTAAAAATGGTGTGTGTGACGTTCGCACGGTGCATTCCTCTCAGAGGGGAATGCTCTCAGCGGAATCTCCTCAGCTCACCTTTCAAAAGAGGGGAGGGGAGGACATTGGCTGTGGCCAACGTGCCCCCCTTGTTGCTATCCAGAACATCGTTTAATCTTCCCTCTATCAATTCACAGGTCAACTGCCCGTACAAGGTTAGCAAACATCACTGCAGCAGTTGTCATCACTGCATTACCAAATCCCCACACCGCAGTTTTGACCACAGCTTGAGATCCTCTGGCAAGGCACTTCTGACTGTCCCTTAAATCTAGACTCAAGACTTAAGTTGATCAGGGCATCCCGCCATCTGGGTGCCTCCTCTGTGGAACTGGAGCTGCTTGAGGATTTATTTATTTTGTTTTCTTTTTATTTGTTTTTTATCTTTTTTATTATTTCTTTTGGTTCCTTGTTTTATTATTTATTTTTTAATTCTATAGCTTGTACCATTTTCTCTTTTTTTATATGAAGCACGTGCTCAACTTTTTTTTGAGAGACGTGCGATAGGCTATAAGTTGACTATTATTACAACTCTTGGTACAAGTCAAAACTGCCACCTCCATTTGGTAACACACACTGGACATGCAACACGTTAGCTTGTTGGTTTGTATTTTCCACTCCGTGCAGCCAGGTTATGTCGTTCTGGTGGTGAGGGCCAGCCAGGTGACAGCTGAGAAGGTGACAACACACATTGCAGTGATAAAGAGTACCTGGGGGCTCAAATTGGGTGGTTGATGTGCTGGTCCAAAAAGCCATTGGGTTATCTTTGAAAAGCCTAAAATCCAACCCTAAAAGATGATGGGGTTGTTGGGTGAAAAGAAACTAATTGTGAGGCTGGGATTATAATCACACAAACAAGAAGGCTAAAACTGTTAAAATAAAATGAAATAATATACTAATGTGAGTAGACGCGGCATAATGATGTAAAAATGTGTTTAGAATGTAATCAGACAATCTCTTCGAGGGTGAGCATCATCTGAACGGTCTTTAAAGGGCAATTCCGGTTATTTTGAACCTGGGCATTATTTTCCTAGTTTTTACTTTCATGGCGATCGTGTCGGGCCGGGCGATACGACCTAAAAATAAAATCTCAGATTTTTCACACCTACACCGGATTTACGATTTTATTTTTCTTAAAAACTAAAAAAGACAAAGGCGTTATTCAAATTATTCAAAAGTTTTGTTGTTATTTTAACAATATCTACAAACAAGACGTTCAAGAATAGCAAACAAACACTTCCTGAAGGCTCTTTTGTGCAAAAAGACAAACAGGAAGTGGCTTTACAACTGGAACTGTTCCCCCGAGTGCTGCTCAGCGGCTGCCCGCTGCTCCTAATAGTTAAGTGTGTGTAAATGTGCAAAAGGATGAATTTCCCCATGGGAATCACTAAAGTGGCAGTCCAGATTAAATATCAAAATCATCAGTTATATTCACTTCCTAATACGATCACGCGTACCTACGAAAAGTGAGAAATCTCTACAGTAGTTCTTTTATGGTTGCTTTTAAATTCTATGAAAAACACGGTAAGAAAGCTACTACGCTGAAGTAATGAAAGCCTGTTCTTCCACTTCTTCCAATATAACCTGAACGCAACAGAAAGACGGCAGCTAGTAAAGTGTGTGAGCAACGCTTAAAAAAAAAGTATCAAATGCGCAAATCATAACTAAGCTGTTGTGGAAAGGGTTCAATCGCAGCGAGCCTATTTAAAGATATGTTCAACTGCAGTGTGATACGGTAAAAGGACGTGTTTTAATCGCTTTTTTGGTTCAACCGTTGGCCCTGAATTTGTGTGTTGGGACAGCAGCGCTCCCCACGAACTGAAGCTATGACGAACTGAATCACTTGAAGTGATGAAATTTTCATGATCAATAAATCTTCATGATGGCAAAAACTAGAATAAGGTCCAGGTTGAAAATAACCAGAATTATCCTTTAAAACCAAGTATGGCTTATTTATTATCTGCATTGTTACTCAATGTGTACGTTAAGTATGATGAAACGTAATCTTAAGAGCTGCAAGGAGCGCTGCAAACACCATTTCTGTCCTGTCAAGAAACTGTGCATAGGCCGGGTCAACTGAGGGCGCTTTCACACTGGCCTTTCAGTCAGAATTTGGGTACGGTTTGTGTCAAAAGTTGAGTAATGTGGAAGCTATTTTCGAAACTCAGGTCCGGACCCAGGAACCGCACCAGGGTTCACCAGTGGGAGGTGGTCTGAGAGTACGGTTCCACGAGAACAGTGGTACGGTTCGCATCAGTGTGAACGCAGTCCATACCCATTCAGGAAATAAAAACTATGAGCACATGCGCTCCTGCTGCAATGTGATCGAACATAAATCTGTGAAGTCTGGCCAGTAGTGAGGCTGTCGTGTTGAGGTCACCTACAGAACTTAAAGACCTCCGGCCAGGTGCGGGATTTCCGGCATATGGACGTTTTAGAT